>PVJS01019169.1:0-33967 GCA_004027185.1 Glis glis | reverse complement strand
CCGGGGATTGAACCCAGGGGCGTTTTACCTCTGAGCTACACCCCCGGCCCTATTTTTTATACTTTATTTTGAAACCGGGCCTCACGAAGTTGTGGAGGGCCTCACTAAGTAGCTGAGGCTGGCCACGAACCGGGATCCCCTGGTCTCAGCCTCCCAAGTACTGGGATTACAAGCGTGCGCCACCACGCCCGGCCCTGAAGAGTGTTTTTTTTGTGTGTGTGGCAAAAAGTTATTTGAGATGGTTTTAAGTCAGTGGTTGTAACCAAGTGAACTTTGTGACTAACAAGTTTATGGGTCAAAGATTTCAGACCATGATGTTTCTTTACTTGGGAAAATGAGAAGCTCATGTAAACAAGGCCATCAAGGAAGTTTAAGGTGTGTTAGAAGATCAGAACCTATTAAGGTCTGTTTCCTCATCCCCTACCACCAAGGATGATATCAAATCAGTGTAAACACTTAGAGACAGAAAGGTAGTGACTTATTGGAACCCAAAATATTTTCTTTGCTGCTGTCATTTTGGACACGCCACCATTAGGGCTTCATTTCCTTTTAGTTGTCACCACTCTTCTTCTTCTTCTTCCCAGGGACACTCTACCTTTGAGTTATACCCCCAGCCCTATTTTATTTTATTTTTTAAATTTTGAAACAGGGTCTTGCTAAGTTGCTGAAGCTGGCCTCGAACCTGCAATCCTCCTGTCTCAGCCTCCCAAGTACTGGAATTACAGACATGTGCCACCACACCTAGCTAGTTTTCTTCAAATACAAAAATTGCCCTGAAGAGGTCTAGACATCAGTTTCTTAAAACTTCAAAGCAAATGAAATGATCCCCAGGTCCTCCTTTCTGTGGGTCTGGGTTTTTGCCTCCTCACCAAGAGGAGGGGAGGGAAAGGCTGTGAGGGAAGAGAGGCCTGGTTCTGCTTCAGCGAGCCGTGTGAGGTTACACAAGCCCCAGGCTCTCTCTGGGCCGGTTTCCTTGCCTTGGCATGAAGGACTTTCAAGGACTCTCTGGCTTATGCACGGCCAACCCCGGCTTCCCTCTCTGTGGCCTGTGCCAGTGGCATCACCTTCCAGCCTGTGGGACTGCCTCAGCTCTGCGCTCTGTTTACTCTCAAGTAAAGCCTTCCTTCTGTTTACTCAGCAAAGATTCTTTTAAGACAGGCTAAGCACACGGTTTACTCTGCTAACAAGCCTTGGCATTTATGGTGAGACCTGTGTTGACTTATTCTTGAGCCTCCATTGACATTCACTGGGAAATGTTAACACAAACACAAGGAGACATCCTGGGAGCTGGAGGCCTGACACCAGGCTGGGTGGGGACTGAGCTCTGGAAAGGGCCATTTTTTCTGTTTTGGTTGGAATCACCTCAAGAATTAGGAATAACAATAATATATGCACCGTAGGAGATTCTAACGATCTTTATGTTTTTGAATTCAGGAACTGAACTTTTGCTGAAGGTCTTTCAAAAGCTCCCCATGTTAATTCAGGACGAGACCTGTGGCAGCCACTTCATGAGCCTCCTCCCACCTCTGTGGTCTGCGGCACTCTGGGGGCCACGGTTGGGTGGCGCAGAACCCTGGGCTGTGGGTTTATGCACAGCTCGGGCCCTAAGTGGCCGTGTGGTCTCAGGACAGTCACTTCCTCTGTCTGGCTTTCAGTTTCCACCCATAAGGTGAGGGGAAGTTGTCTACCTGCTCATCTCCCCAGCAAGGCTGAGCCTCAGGCTTGAGCCCATGTCCCAAGAGTGTTCAAAACTGTCTGTGGAATAAATGAATGAGCCGCGCCACCTGTCTCCGGCCTTGCTCTGACATCTTGTGTCTGAATCCTCCCCTGACAGCAGGCTCAGAGCCTGGAGTCCCATGACGAGATCTGCTAATGGGGTCATCGTGAGGCCCGAAGGCCCGGGGCCTGACTCAGAGGCTGCCTCCCTCCGCCCCTCCCCCTTGGTGCTTGTAAGGGAAGCATCCTTTCAGGGGAGGGGACTGTGTATTTGATTTGTCTTTGTTGCCTAGAAACTGTTGACATCTGAGACATTCTGCTGCCTTCACTGGGTAATGAAAACTTGATTACTTTTTCTCTGTCAACAGCATGGGCCTGGTCACCTTGGCCGGGCTGGGTGGGAAGCCTTGCTCCTGCCCGGCTGCTGGTTGCTCCCTCAGGCAGTGGCTTTGCTTTGGGTTGAGACCAGCGGGGCCCAGAGACAGCAGAGTGGTGAGCTGGTCTGCAGCCTTTGCACTTCCCTGGGCTCCTGAAGTTCCAGCAGATGCCGCTGCCCAGGGAATCCACAACTTCTCTCCCCTCCACAGCATCCTTTCTGCCTGCCCTGACCCCTCCTTGTCCCTGATGCAGTCCTGGGGACAGCCTGTGACACCCAGTTACCACCTACCTCCATTCACTCTTTTCTGCCTTCTTTCTCTTGGCGGTCATTAGCCTGGGCCTCTACCCACGAGCAGCACCCCAGAGAAGCACAGCATGCGAGACGAAGGGACCTCCAGCCCTCTCGTCTTTCTTTCTTTTTTTTTTTTTTGCGGTACTGGGGATTGAGCCCAGGGGCATTCTACCTGCAAGCTACACCCCCAGCCCTACTTTTTATTTTTTATTTTGAAACAGGGTCTCACTAAGTTGCGGAGAGCCTCCCTCACTAAGTAGCTGAGGCTGGCCGCGAACCCGGATCCTCCAGTCTGAGCCTCACAAGTACTGGGATTACAAGTGTGCACCACCATGCCCGGCTCCCTCTCTTCTTTTGCCCTAGAGATAGAGGAGGTGACATGACTGTGGCCACACAGCTAAGTGGTGACAGAGCTTGACATCTTGACTCCCCATCAGTGGACATGAAGCTTGTCCATTTGGTATGTCCCTGAAAGCCCCTGTGGGATGTCAAAGCCAGGGATGGCTGTCACCCCAGGAGCATAGCAAATGCCCAGCACAAGGGGACAGAGATGAGGTCAGAGTGGACAGAGGGCCTGGGGGCTACTCATCAGGGAGGGGTGGGGAGCCACCGAGAGAGAAGCTTTCAAAAGGCGAGAAGGGCTTTGTGAGATGGGACTGACGTGTGGGGCTTTGCTGTCCCCCTCCCCCCATGGGAGCACATGAGTCTTACTCTGGGTGGGAGGGGTCCCCAGTGTGTCCAGTGAATGAGAACTCTGTGGCCGTGGGAGAGCAGAGGGCCCAGTGTTGGGGGTCCCTGAGCCCAGGCCACCCAGGCGCATCGAGCAGACTTCTTAGCCCTTGTCAGATCTTAGATCACCCTCAGAGGCTGAGCCATGCCTGGGGCAGGAGGGCAGAGGACTCTGGGATTCCCTGAGATGTCATCTCTGCAGCCCTGACTCCAGGTGTGCCTTGAACAGAGAACTGATGATATATCACCTTCCGGAGCATCGGGCCTGCCTCCCTCGCTATGGAAAACCTCGGCCAGGAGTGGTGGTACCGGCCGGGAGTCCCACCTACTCAGGATGCCTAGGCGGGAGGATGGCTTGAACAACATAGGGAGACTTTCAGAAAGAAAAATGACAGGAACCCTGCATCATAGGGCCATTTGTTATAGCTGATGAACCTATACTGACACTCAAAGCCCATGGTTTATACTAGAGTGCGCTCTTGGTGTTGTCCATTCTATGAATTTGGGAATTGTATAGTGACATGTGCCACCATTACAGTATCATGCAGAATAGTGTCACTGCCCTAAAACACCCTGGGCTCCACTTCTTCCCAACCCCTAACAACACTGAGACACTGATTTATTTACTTTAGTTTTGACATTTTCCAGAATGTCATCTGGTTGGAATAATTTGTAGCCTTTTCAGATTGGCATCTCTCAGTAATATGCATTTGGTGTCCCTCCATGTCTTTTCGTGGCTCGATAGCTCATTTCTTTTAGCACTGAATGAAATCCCATTGTCTGGATGTACCACAGTTTGCCCAGTCACCTACCGAAGGGTGTCTTGGTTGCTTCTAAGTTTTGACAGTTATAAGTAGAGCTTCTGTAAGCATCTGTGTGCAGGTTTTGTGTATGTAAATTTTCATCTCCTTTGGGTAAATTTCAAGGAGTGCAATGCATAGAATTTTAAAAACTGGGAAACATTACAAAAAATTCTAGATTTTTGGCTTTTCTTTAAAAATTATGGTGCTGGAGCCGGGCATGGTGATGCACACTTGTAATCCTAGTACTTGGGAGGCTGAGACAGGAGGATCACAGGTTCGAAGTCTTCAAAGTCAGCAATTTAGTGAGGCTCTCAGCAACTTAGTGAGACCCTATTTCCAAATAAAAAATAAAATAGGTCTGAGGGTGTAGCCCAGAGGTAGAAGGCCCCTGGGTTCCATTCCCAGTACCACCACCAAAAAAAAAAAAAAATTATGGTGCTGGGCATGGTGGTTCATACCTGTAATCCCAGTACTTGGAAGACTGAGATAGTTGGATCACAATGTTCAAGACCAGCCTCAGCAATTTAGTGAGACCCTCAGCAACTTAGGGAAACCCTGTTTCAAAATAATAAATGAAATAGGGCTGGGGTTGTAGCTTGCAGGTAGAATGCCCATGGGTTCAACCCCAGTACCAAAAACGAAACAAAAAAATTATATATTTTATTTAGCCCAATGTATTTAAAACATTGTCATTTCAATCAATAAGTGGCACCAGCCACCTTTCAAGAGCTCAGGGGTCATGTGAACTAGTGGCTACTGTACTGATGGTACATTCTTCTAGTAAATTCTTTATTCTCCAGCCCCATGGAGGGAATGACACAGTGTTTTTTGTTGAAGAATATTCTCTAGCTCCTCTGGGGAGAATGCCTGCGGGATGGAGGCTGGTAAGCCCCTGAGGAAGCGCCAACCAAGGCAGCAGGGACAGTCCAGGTGTGAGATTGTGTGTGTGTGTGTGTGTGTGTGTGTGTGTGTGTGTGTGTGTATTTAATGACTGTCAGCCAATGAAGCTGTTATTCAGCTTCTTGAGAAGACGTGACATCAGCAGCAATCCAGGTCCTCACCAGGGCTCCGGCACCATCTTAAGTCCTAAGTCAAGGATGAATATAGGGGAGGTCACCCGCAGATGCTCGGCGTGGAGCATTGAGCACCCTCAGCTTCGTGCCACCTTGCTGGAGTTGGGAGCCTCTGTTTCCACAGGCCTTTTCACCCCTTGACAGCCTCAGGCTCCGTGCCCTTGACTGGCCCTCACAGAGGCGGAGGGCTGAGTCCAGGGGATGACTTCTGGGTACCACCTTTAGGACACTGTCCCTGGGGCTCTGTCCCTGGGCTCAGCTACCCCTCAGCTCCAGTTGCAGATCTGGAGTTGTACCCCAAGTCCGCAACAGGACCCAAGTCTCAGAATTGGCACAGGCGTTCTTGCTGTGTGGTGAGGCAGCACCTGGAGAAGTGGACTCCTCATGACCGGCAGGGGCACCTCCTACCTGTTGTTTGCCCTCTTGGACCAGTGCTACTCAAAGTGTGGTCCGTGGACCCAGGCTGGCTTTCAAGACATGGTTACCTATGTGTATGGAGATGGGTACAGTAAGAACTTACTGAATATGAAAGAATAAGCACCTAGAAGCTTTTGTCACACTTTGACATCACTGTATCATTCAAACAGCATTTCTCTCTCTAATTCATTTTTATTGAATGTTATAAAAAGCATTGGTCCTCAAGATTGAGTGACAATGGCAGTTGTATTTTATGAGATACTATTTTTTTCTGGGGCACAATAGGACACTATTCAGACTTCAAAAGAAGGAAATTCTGTCATTTGCAATAACCTGGGTGGACCTGGAGGACATTATGCTGAGTGAAATAAGTCGGGCAGAAGGACAACACTGAATAATCGCGCTTATATATAGAGTTGGACTGGGGGAGCTTGTACTGAGTACACCTCAGGCCTTGGGTTCAATCTTCAGCACGAAACAAACAAAAAACTCAACTGAACTCGTAGAGGCAGAGTAGAACGATGGCTCCAGAGGCTGAGGTGTGGGGGTAGAGGTGGGAGATGTTGGTCAAAGGGTATAAAGTCTGTTAGATAGAAGGATTGAGTTTTCTGAGATCTACTGCACAGCATAGTGACTACAGTAAATATGAATGTATTACATATTTCAAAATTGCTAAAAGTGTGAATTTGAAATGTGCTCACCACGAAAGATGATATCCCATGTCATATACAGTTATCAAATATCACATGGTACCTTACAACTATATAAAATTATGTTAAATTAAAAATAAAAATAATTAAAATAAAAATAAAATTAAAAATAAAAGAGAAAGAAAATCAAAACACAACAAAACAGCCCGGGCAACCTGGGCCCTTTTCACTGGTGGCTGTGGCTGGCATTGGGTGCTCCCAGAGGCCGTGTCCTGCAAAGTTCTCCTTCTGGACAGCAGGGGGCAGCAGAGACACAAGTAATCGTCCTGAGCAGCCCAGCTCGTTCATTCTCCAAGCATCCTCTATTTGGCACCTTCTGGTTGCTGGGGACATGAGAAGAGGCAGGCTTTGCTTTCTCCTTCTTCCTGTTTTGCCTCAACTGAGAGCAAAGTCTCCAGGGAGGGCGTCCAGAAGGGCCCTCTACCGGGAGATGACAGGAGGCAGGATCCCAGCCAAGGGCCTCGCTCCCGCTCCCGGGGAAGTGCAGCTCTGTGGCTTGGATGTACAGCAGAGGCTCCGATTCTGGCTGCTGGGGGTTGAATCCTGGCTTCTTCTTCAGTTGCTGTGAGATGTTGGGAGAGCCAGCTACTCAATCCTGGTTTCCTCAAGCGTAAAGGGGGCGCACTAATGGCAGCTCTCAAGGCCCTAGCCAGCTCTTGGGGTCTCAGCAGACAGTCCACAGGGAGCACAGGGTGCACCCCAGCAACGTGTTCATTATTGCGACAGTCCCAACCCTGCCTTTTTTTCTCTCTGTGATGTCAGGGAATGCCACCCTTTCCAGACAGGTACTTTTCCTGAGGGCCGAGTCCACCAGTCACACTGACTGCTGGACCCTGTGGCATGGTGACATTTGGCCCCTTCAGGAAGTCTGCCAGGATGAACCCAAGAGCCTTCTCACTGTGGCCTCATGTTTTAAATGACTGACTCATGCTGGGCATGGTGGTGCACACCTGTAATCCCAGTATTTGGGAGACTGAGACAGGAGGATCACAGGTTTGAGGTTAGCCTCAGCAACTTAGTGAGACCCTCAGTAATTTAGCGAGACCCTGTTTCAAAAAGAAAAAAAAAAAGAAAAGAAAGCAAGCTGAGATATAGCTTGGGGTAGAATGCCTATGGGTCCAATCCTCAGTACCACACACACAAAGGCTGATTCGTAATTGTTCTAGCTTTTTCCTACTCCACATCTTGCCAGACCTGCGCAGACTCCGCCCATTTCATAGTATGTGAGGTATTATAATTTCCATCTCACCGGAAGACACTGTGACATTTGTGGCTGTGAGCCTGGCACCTGGAACCAGTTGGCCTGGGCTGGAATCCTGGCCCTGTCTTGCCAGCTAGGTGACTTTGGGCAAGTTGCTTGACTCTTCTGAACCTCGGTTTCCCTATTGTTCCTCACAATAAGTGTTCCCCACAGTAAGATACTGTGATAGTTGAGTGAAGGATGCAGGTGAAGGCCAGGTGCCTTCACTGAGCAAACACCCGATAAACATCATCAGATGAGGAAACGGAGGCTCAGGAAGGAGAGGAACCCAAGTAGCTGGGCCTAGACATAGCATCTCCTTTTGCCCCCCTTCTCTACCCCCCAGCAAAAAGGCAGGCACTTTTGTTCACTTTTGGGTGGGTCCTGCAGTGTCTGATATAAAGTCTAGAGTTCTTCTTTGCCTGGTTTGTGACAGGAGGGTAGGAAGATTGTGTGCGTGTATGTGTGTGTGCATGAGTGTGTGTGTTTTATTAACCTTGTAGGCATATACCTAGAAGGCCGGAAATAAACACATTTTTCTCTCTGCTTTTTCTAATGCCCCAGGAAGGCTTTCAAGAGGATAAAGGTGTTAGTGAGAAAGAGGGGCTCTCATTTAGGGAACCCTAGAGTCTCCTGTAGCTTCAAGCATCCCTTTAACACTCACCAGTCCTGCAGGAGGGAGTGAGAGTGAGCAGCAGGGGTCGCTGTGACATCGTAGAGAGAAATGGCTTCTATGGGGAAACAGACCCCAGGCCTGACTCTCCCCAGCAAAGCTCAGCCTGGATTGGGCCAGTGCAGGCCTGTGGGTCATGCAGGGAACTTCAGCCTGAGAGCTGAGAGCCAGAGAGTCTCCAGATGTCCGGATCAGTCATGGACATTGTGAGCACTGCTTTTGGAGTCTGTAGACTTGAATTTGGAAACCTGAGCAGCTCTTTCTGGTTATGTGACCCTGGGTAAGTCATCTAATCTCTTGGATCCTCAGTGACCTCTTGAACAAAATTTAACATCTTGTCTCCTGGGGCTGTCAGGAGGAGCAATGTGATGATGCATGTGAGTTTCTTGGCATAGCACCTGGCACCTGTGAGCACTCACTGAGTGGTAGCTGCTATTGTTATCAAGGGTCGCATGCTTTGCAAGGTAGTTCCAAAGAGGTGAGGTCCCTGCCCGCCAAGGCTTTGGCCCTTGTGCTGCTCTGGGCCCTGGTATGATGCTTCCTTTCTGGGACATTGACCCACCTGAGCCTCCTCCGGCCCAGGCAGATCTCCCACACCTGAGGGCCCACGCAGGCCCGCATGCTCACTGGAGGCTAGCAGGAACACAGTGTGGTCCTTGCTCTGCTATGGGCTCCCTGAGGCCTGCGTGGCCTGGAATAAGTCTCTTGTCCTCTCTAGGCCTTGATTTCTCCATTTATAGCAGCAGGGGTTGCAAGTGATAAAGGGTGAGATCCCTCTTAGTTTAGCATTAGCAATCTGGGAACACATTCCCATCCTGAAACATATGAAGGTTTGAATAGGACCCTTTGGTGCCTAAACCCAAAAGTGATCTGAGGTCTTTGCATGATCCTAGCTAAGACCTGTGGAGGAGGCAGCCTGGGAACGACCACCCTCCGCAGAGCTGGCATTGGCCTTCCTCGCTGCTGAGCTTGCCCCTTCTGTTTCTCTCTGCCCACGTGCTGGCCCCAAATTCATCATTTCCAGGGTGCAGGGTCCCCACACTCTCTGCACGCCACCCAGCATGGTCAGCTATTAGGAAAGGGTGAATGGAATAAGGCACAGGTGACTGGTAGGGTTGGCGCTACCCACTCTGAGGGGACTTGAACTTGGGCAGGGGTAGAGTTTTTAATCTAGAGATATTAAACTCTATTTATGGAGCCCCAGCACGAGGCTTTGGAGTTGGAAGGATGCTGCCTGCATTCAGATCATGGCGTCCTGTAGTCTCTTCTTAAGGTGGGGCTGCTAGACAACTGGTTGGGAAGCCCATGGCACACAGCAACTGAGGAAAAGAGATACACTGGACTTCATCAGAATTAAAAAAACTTTTGTCTTCAAAGGACACCATTAAGAAAATGAAAGATTCTCTTATGAGATAAAATATTTGCAAATAATATATCTGATAAGAAACTTGTATCCAAAAGGAGGAGGAGGAGGAGGGGCTCAACTCTCCATCAATGATGAGTTGATGGTATGTATATCTGTATAATGGTATGAATGAATGAATTCAGCCATGCGAAGGAGTGAAGTGCTGATTCATGCCGCCATTTAGATGACCCCTGAAAACATAATGTTAAGTGAAAAAGCTAGACACACATTTTATGATTTTATTTCTGTAAAATGTCCAGAATAGGCAAATCCACTGAGATGGAAGTAGGTTAGTGGTTGCTGAGGAGTGGGGGAGGGAGTGACTATTAATGGGTACAGGGTTTCTTTGGGGGATGATGAAGATGTTCTAGAATTAGTAGTGATGGCTGCACGACTTCCTAAATATACTAAAACCCACTGAACTGTGCGCTTTAAAGGATGAAGTTTATGGCATGTGCACCGCATTAGAACTTTAAAAACAAAACACTCTTGGAAAGAATAACGGGTCCTTTCCTTAATAATAAATGCACAGCCCTGTGCCCGGCCCGCGCTCACCCTGCTGTGCCTGGTGACTGTGTTCTTGGGGGGCAGCTTCTCCATGGGGGTAGGAACGCCCCAGGCAGCACTTAGAACTGTGTGGGGATCTTCCTGCTGGCATACTGGGGTGGGTACTTGTGAGGAACCGGGGACACCAGACGCTATGCAATGCACGAGTCCACTGCACAATGAAGGGTGGTCTTGCACCCACACGACTTTTGACTGTCCCTCAGGATATCGATCTGGATGATTATCTAAGCTAAAAACTAAACTCCGCTTTACATATGAAACACCAAGTCTATTTTCAAGGTTTTAATATACACCGATTTTCCAGGGATACAGTGACCCATGTAAATTAGGAAGCCCGCACAGCATCTCTGTCCCTGAAAATGAGATGTTCTGTGTGAAAACTGTGAGATGCTTCTGGGAACATATTTCCTTTTCTTTTATCTTTTTTTTTTTGAGGGGGGGTTACTGTCTTTCCATTTACTTTTGTGGTACTGAGGATTGAACCTAGGGGCATTCTACCTCTACACCCTCAGCCCTATTTTGTTTTGAAACAGGGTATCACTAAGTTGTAGAGAGCCTCACTAAGTAGCTGAGGCTGGCCTTGAACCTGCAATTCTCCTGTCTCAGCCTCCCAAGTACTGGGGTTACAGGTAAGTGCCACCACACTCCCTGTCCTTTATTTTATTTTATTTTATTTTTTATTTTTTTGCGGTACCGGGAATTGAACCCAGGGGCATTCTACCTCCACGCTACACCCCCGGTCCTATTTTTTTTTATACTTTATTTTGAAACCGGGTCTCACGAAGTTGCGGAGGGCCTCACTAAGGAGAGAGAGAGAGAGAGAGAGAGAGAGAGAGAGAGAGAGACAGGGAGAGAGAGAGCTGAGGCTGGCCACGAACCCAGATCCTCCGGTCTCCGCCTCCCAAAGTACTGGGATTACAAATGTGGGCCACCACGCCTGGCCCCCTGTGCTTTATTTTTAAAGGGGAAAAATTACATTGTAACCTGTTAATTCCAGCCCCTTAACCCATTTCCTAAAACATAGTAAAATGCTTCTACAGGTAATGGATGATCATGTTCAACTGTAAAATGCTTAAAGCTTTGCTTCCTGACCCCCCATAATTGACATGGACGTTAACAAGCGGTTGCTCTGTGCACGGGACGCTGACCTCTCTTAATGCCAGCGATGGCCACGAGCCACCGTCTACTTCATTACCAGTTTCATGTTTCAGAACATGACTTGATTCAGACATTCTAGTGATTGTAGTAGGAATGTACCTTGATCCTTTTTCTGCACATTGTTTTGTAAAAAAAATATGTTATACTGAATTTTGGAGGCATACACATGCATCCTTACCCTGCGTAAATATCAGCCGCAAAGCACAGTGTTGATGTACTTGTGCTTTGGGGAGGAGTGAGTCCATAGGAGGGATTTTTTTTTTTTTTTGGTGGTATCAGAGATTGGCCTTGAACCTGCAATTTTCCTGTCTCAGCCTCCCAAGTACTGGAATTACAGGCGTGCGCCACTGTGTGAGGGAGCGTGATCCTCTGGTTGGTCTGAGTTTGAAGGACGTTGGAGAATGTGTTATGCTTACTCAGATAAGAGGCCTGGGGACTTCTCCAGGGTCATGAAGTACTTGTGGCTAAATTCATCTGGGAGCCCAGGCTCCTGGCATCGGGTGGTGGCTCTGGGCTCTGCACCAGGACCTCAGGCTGGCACGGGAGCAGCCCATGGAAATACAGGTCACCAGACAGGTTTGGTGGCTCCATCACTTTGCATTTGAACAAAGCAACTTACAAACCTCAGTAACTGATGTATCGTCTTGTTCCTGCTGTTGGGAGATCCACGAGTCTCAGTGAACACTCCAACTGGCTGTTTACAGAGCTCAGCCTGGGGACCAGACTGGACATTCCAGCTCGGTCTGGTCAGGATGTGGGAGCAAGCAGAGCGGCTGGGCGGTTGGGGCCCAGGGTCTGCAAAGCCTGTCTGTGCACGTGTTGCTGGACATGTGTGGGGAGATTGGGGCAGCCCCAGTTTCTGGGAAAGCCACACCTGTGGTTGCAGGGTGGCTTCCTGGGCGGCACTGCAGGTTCATTTTGCTGGGGGCCATCTAAGCTGGGGTTCCCCAAGGCAGAGCCCAGATCAAAGCCTTCTGTGCTACGAGTTTCTCTGAGAGTATTCCCAGAAGTGGGGAAGCAGGATGGGGGTGTGGAGCAGGAAGTGGGCCCCCACCGCAGGGATGCATGATGGAGTTGACTCTGCTCTGGGCCACTGGGGCTTCTGAGAAGTCTCCTGAAAAGGGTCCCCGATCTGCCTGCCTGGGGAAGGGCAGGCGCCATTTATCCATCCCTTTGATCCGGGGGGACCCATGGGACGTTTATGTCATGTCGCATTCGTGTGAGCACCAGGTCCTGCAGGCATCCTGGCCTCTCAGATGGGAAAGCCCGGGGCAGGAGGAGTCAGGACAGGAGACCCAGGCACGCTGCACCTTCGGGACACTGATTGAGGTGTGTGGAGCAGGCAGCCGCGGGGCCAGCCAGAGTGAGTGAGGCCGACGGGGTTTGAAGTGGTACCAGGACGCCATCCGCCATCCGTACAAGGGGCTGGAGGGGTCGAACCCAGGAGCCAATTAGCAGTCGGCGGGAGCCTGGACTTCAGACTGTGCCCTGTGCAAAGGGAGGGCGACGAGGAGAAAATCATTTCAGGTCCTGGAAGGCTCCATGCTGTCCTGCCGTGTGATCATCTCAGACCTCTGCCCTCTTGCCCTCCCCTCTCTCCTTTTCTCTCTTCTCTCTGCCCTTTCCCTCCCTCTTTTCCTCTCTCTTCCCCCACACTCCCTTGTTCTCGCTCCCCCTCCCTTCTCTTTCTAATATCCCCTCTTCCTCCACACACCCGGTTCTACTCTCAGCTTGCTGTGTGTGAGTTACCTGCTCAATTACACAGGGCGCTCTCAGAGGGCAGAAGACACACCACATCCGTTTTTGCATCTTCTCCCATCCCTCATGTAGGTGCCTGTCAAGAGCATATGTAACTCAGATGGCAGCCAGTGTACCCGTTCCCGAAAACCTGAATGAGAGGGGCTGAAACCCTCTTTCCATGCCCTGGGGGAACCCATAGCCCCCTGACATGCATTTTTTTTTTGTACTGGGGATTAAACCCATGGGCATTCTACCTCCAAGCTATGCCCCCAACCCTTTGTATTTTTTGTTTTGAAACAGGGTCTCACTAAGTTGCTGAGGATCTTATGAAGTTGCTGGCCTTGAACCTGCGGTTCTCTTGTCTCCGACTCCCATAAAATACACATTCTTGCAAACTGTTTCTGCCCACGTTGGCTCAGGATTTCTGCCTCTCTGGGTTCTAATTTTCCTTTTCCTGTGAGTTTCCTTCATCTCTTCCCTGGAGTTGACCCAAACACAGGGCCCAGGTCTTTCTCCTTGATCTTCCCACTCCAAAGCCACTGCAGGTGGTAGGGACATTACTGAAGGTTCTTGGGTCACCAGGAGGTATCTCGTTGGCTGAAACATTTTGTGTTTGGCATTTTACTGTTTAAAAATTCTGCCAGCTTCTGTGGCACCCAGTTATCTTCCCACCCACCTCCCCTTCTGGAAGGACCAGGGTTCCCCACCCCTCTGGGTCCCGCCCTGCTAGCTGGGTTCTTTCCATTTGAGAGGAATTCTACAGGACCAGGGCCACTGGAGTTCTCAGAAAACCCAGGGGCTCCCCTGTGAGGGTCCTTCCCTGGCAGGGGGAGCTGGAGCCCCCTCCATGGTCCTCTCAGGATTCTAGAAGCCCTGGTCCTGTTAGGTTTGGCTGGAGAGGCCTTCTCTCTCCTCCTGCCAGCTCCAGTGGGACCCGGCACAGTTTCATCTTTTGGACTGGAGTCAGATCTCAAACAAACCACTTCTGTGCGGGAGACAAGCACCCGGAACCCACTAATCTCCACTTCCAGCGGCATCGAGTTGCGCTTGGTGATCTTAATCTCTGCTGGCAGGCCATGCGGAAAAGTGTCCAGGGGAAACCGGATCCTTCTGGGTGAAGCTGGGGCTGTCTCCCTATCAGCTCCCTCTGCTACTGCATGCCGGGCCCAGGGGAGCAGCCAGCCCACAGCCCCACAGTCGCAAGCTCACAGGTTCTCCCTGCTCTCCTGTCCTTCCGCTCTGCCTGCTGGGCGTGTGGTGCTGGTCTCTGGACCTGCGGGTTCAGCAAGGGCTTCTCAGCTCAGGTCCCCTTTGCATGGAGGAGGAGGTGTGGGTAAGAGGAAGAACGTGGAGAGTAGAGGGCCTGGGCTTGCATTCCCTCCTTGCCAGCAGCTGCCCAGGTGGGGTAGGTTGCCAGAGCTGGCTGTGTGACCTTGGCCTGTCTTCCAGGGGCTTGGGACTGAGAGTAGCATCTGTAGCTCAGGTGTTGATAAGCTGCTGCTCACAAGGCCATGGTGAGGCTGAGAGGAGGTTGGACAAACGCTCTAGAACCTCTCAACCATCCAGTTGCTCATCCCCCAGCCCTCGCTCTCTGTGTGACCTTGTGAAGAACCAAAATTAAGTAGAATAGGCCTGTTTTCTAGAAGTTAAGTTTCTATAGCACATTGCCCCACCCCCTGTAGTGCCCCACACCCTGTAGGAACCATTAAGCATGCTAATCTGATCTTGTCGGTGTCAAACACACCTGGGTTTAGGAATCCAGATAATTTGGGCTGGGGCTGGGCGAGGCTGCTCTGACCAGAGTCAGCAGGCCCCGGCCCATCCTAACAAAGATACTGCGGGCCCACCAACCATTAAGAGGTCACCATACAAGGTTAAGGCTTCCCTAATGACCCCTACCTAAGGCGCAAAAGTTCAACCAACCAGGGAACGCCAACAAGCTCATGTTTTAAACTACCCTATCAATGTAAAGGTGGGGTGGGCTGCCTCCTTGGGGGATAAAAGCTTGGTTCTCGGAGAGCAAGGGGCTTCTCCCTGTGACCACTGCGTTGGTGCACAGAAGAGGCCCAAGCTCGAGCTTGAATAAAGGACCCTCGTGTGTTTTGCATCGGAATCGGCTCCTGGTGGTCTTTGGTGGGATCACGAACCCGGCACTTCACTTGACCTTGCAACACCCAGCCCCTCTCTGGGCCTCAGTTTCCTGAGGTGCAAAATGAAGGGAGTAGATGAGTGATGGCAGGGAGGGGCTTTCTGGTGGTCAATGTGCTATGATGTGATTTTTTTTCTTTTTATTTGGGGATCTCTGTGTTTCCCAGGATGGCCTTGAACTCATGGACTCCTCTTTTTTTTAATTTTTTTTTTTTTTGCAGTACTGGGGATTGAACCTAGGGGCATTCTACCTCCAGGCTACAACCCAGCCCTATTTTTTATGCCTTATTTTTGAAACCGAGTCTCACTAAGTTGCAGAGGGCCTCACTAAGTAGCTGAGGCTGGCCGCGAACCCAGATCCTCCGGTCTCAGCCTCCCATGTGCCGCCATGCCTGGCTTCATAGACTCCTCTTGCCTCAGTCACCTGAGTGGCCTATGCCACCCCACCCAGCTCTATGGGATTTAAATTTTTGTGTGTGTGTGTGGTACTGGGGATTGAACTCAGGGGCATTCTACCGCAAGGCTACACTCCCAGCCCTTTTTATTTTTTATTTTGAAACAGGGTCTTGCAAGGTTGCTAAGAGTCTCATTAAATTGCTAAAGCTGGCCTTGAGCCTGTGATCCTCCTGTCTCAGCCTCCCAAATACTGGAATTATAGGCATGCATCACTACACCTGGCTTGAGTTGATTTTTATATCAACTTTATCAAGGTCTAATTTACAGATATCAAAATGCACCCATTTGAATTTTATGCAGCCATCAAGAAGAACAAAATTACATCATTTGCAGGGAAATGGATGGAATTAGAGAACATTATGCTTAGTGAGATTAGTCAGTCACAAAAAGTGAAAAGTCTGATGTTCTCCCTAATATGCAGAAGCTAGGTAGAATAGGGCATAGGAGGGACTCCAGACAAAGATGGAGAAAACCTCAGATGAGCAAAGGAGGAGAACTAACTGAGGGAGATGGGAGGGGGGAAGAGGGAAACATCCTAATGCACAGGATGTACATATGCAAATATACCAAAGTCAACTAATATGCTGAGCACGAGAAGGAGGGAAGGGGGAGGGAATGGGGGTGGGAACTGGGGGAGGGCTAATTGACCGTTGTATGCATGTATACTTCTACCACCCTGAAACTCATCAAGATGTATGATTACAATGCACCAATAAAAAAAAATGCACCCATTATAAGTATACAGTTCAAGCCAGGTGTGGTGGCGCATGCCTATAATCCTAGTACTTGGGAGGCTGAGATAGGAGGATCTCAGGTTGAGGGCACCCTCAGCAATTTAGCAAGAGCCTCAGCAAGTTAGTGAGACCTTGTTTCAAAATAAAAAATAAAATAGGGCTGGGGTGTAGCTCAGAGGTAGAATGCCCCTGGGTTCAAACCCCAGTAAAACACACAGACACGCACGCACACACACACACACACACACACACAGACACACACACACACACACAGAATTTAGTGAGTTTTGATAAATGTATATATCATAATCAAGGGGTAGAACATTTTGACCTCCCTGGAAAGTTCTCTTGTGCCCCTTTGTAGTCAATATCCCTCACCTGCTACCTGCTTTCTGTTCTATAGCTAGCGTGTTATGACACAATGGAGTCACACGGGCGAACTTTCTTGGGTCTGTCTTCTTTCACTCAGTGTAATGTCTTGAGGCTCCTGCATGTCGGTACATTCCTTTGTGCCTTTGTGATGCTGGTGAGTATTCTATCACATAGACCACAATTCACTCATGGACAAACTGGATATTTGGACTGTTTCTGGATTTTTTTTCCAATTTTTGGCTATTATGAATAAAGTTCCTATGCACCTCTCTGTGCAAATTTTGAGGTGAACATATGTTTTCATTTCTCCAAGGTAAATACCAAGAAGGGCGACCACTGAGTCACGTGTCAAGTGGGTATCTGATTTTATAGGAAAACACCAATCTGTTTTCCAAGCATTCCAGGTGCTCTATGTCCTTATCAGCACTTGCTACTGTCTGTCCAGGTTCCTTCCTCCTCCTGAGTCCACCTCCTGAGGGCCCCAGACCCATCCATGCTTCTTATCCACTCTCCTTGTTTCTCACCCTCTCCTATCCCTCTTCTCAGGCCTGGCTTAGCCTTAGCATGGGTGATGGCGTCCAGAGAGATGAAGAAACTTCAGCATCAACTTGGTTTTAGAACCTGGCCTGAGAGAAAAGTTCAAATGTAGATTTTCAACTCAACAAACTGAGAGAAGGGTCCTTTTTTGAATCTCTCGTTTCCTCTCTTGGCCAAGAATCTGAATTTGCTCATGTTAATGGTGACTTCCTATTTATTCAGACCTAAGCTCAAATGTCACCGTCCCAGAGAGGCCCTTCCTGATGACTGTGAGCAGGGCTAGCCGTTGTGAGGGCTGAGCCTTATATAATTTTTGAGCATGCCCTTTAGGAAAAATTGCACACAATAGTGAATGATGAGGTAGAATAGAAGAGGTAAAAATTTTAGGTAGAAAGGAGACAATGGGAAGGAAAATATAGTTTTAAAATCTGGAAACTTTGTGATCTCTAACTTCACCCTGTAGGGTGTGTTCTGTCTTGGGCAGAAGCCTCAATGGGTCCACACCCTTAATCACAATGGCCTCTCCCCACCTGAGATTCCTGAGATGTTTAGTGTAAACAGAGGGCCAATGAGGAGGACAAAAGTCAGCCACCAGTCAGCCATCACCCTTTGGTTGCCAGGGAACCTGAAGATTAAGAGGAAGTCCAGACCTCCACTGTGCGGCCCCACCTACCCCCTCATGGGGTTTTATAAAAGAATTGAGAAAGCAGCAGAGGCTCGCTCGCCTGCTGGGACGGACACTCTCTCATGCACAGAGACACTCGCTTTCCCCCTCTTGAGATGGCCCACATCTCCCCTGAATGCGTATCCCCACCTTTCTTGAATTAAACCTTTGTCTTTTCTCTGACTGGCACATGTTGAAATTCTTTTCATCATGGAGGCCAAGAACCCACAGAATTATTGTGTCTTCCCCTGACAGTGAACACAAAATTTGGTCCAGAAGTATTTAAAATGGGACAGCAAGGGGCCCGAGTCAGAGAAGGGCCCCAAAGCTCGTACTTTCTTAGCTTCAGGGTAAATTTCCTTCCTCTTGCCCTACCTCATGAAGCAGAGTTTCAGCTCCCCGTCTTTCTAGGCTAGCCCTGAAGCCTGGTTTCTTTCTCTTCACAGTGTGTGATGCCGCCTGATGTCCCACTCTGTTTCCTGTCTCCCTGTGGGAAGGCACAGCTCTGTGAGGGCCATCGGGTCACTGCCAGGACAGTGAGTACCTGGTGTTTGATGAGCGCTTGATAAATGTTGATTAAACAAAAGCATAAATGCTTCTCAAGTGCGCTAGTTGTGCTCTGTGGAAGTGAGACAGAGTTTGGAAAGCGAGTCCATGGATCGAAGGCTCTTGGACTCACACTGGTGGCGCACGGAAACGCCGCAGGTCACAGCGAGGGAAGCGTGCGGGCTCCAGAGGATGGAACCGGAAGCTGGTGCCTGCTAAACACCTGCGATGGCTGGACACTTCTCAGCCATTGCCATCTCCCAGCAGCCTCTCCCGCCATCTGCAGGGAACAGGCTCAGCGAGGTGGAGTCTCATCACCCGCTGCTGAGGTAGAGAGCCTTGATTTGCATGAAGTTTGCCTTTCCCTTGCTTGATAGTGCCTGGCCAGGCTCCTCTGCTGTCTGCTCCCCATGGGGCAGGCTTATAGGAGCGGAGAAGGGACAGGATCCGGTCCTCTGATGGGCACAGGGAGGCTCTGGACTCCTCTGTTTTCCCACCTCCCTAGTGACAGCCCTGCCTAGGTCAAGTTGAACTAGGCCAGCCTGGAATGAAACCGTGTTTGTTGTTAAAACAGAGGGACCGGGCCCCAAAGAGGGTAAGCTCTGAGCAGCGTCCAGGACTTGATGTCAATTAAAGAGAACAGAGAGAGTACCTGGAGCCCAGAAAGCCTTCCTGCATCAGATGCCAGCAATCCCATCAGTAGACACCCCTGAGATCTTGGGCAGAGGCTTAATCACTTTGTGTTAATGTTTCCTCCTATAGAGAAGTGTGTGAAACCATCCACCTCCCAGGTTGACTTAAGCATTAGTGAAAGACACAGCACTTAAAAGCGCTAACTACCTGTGAATTCTCTCTCCTTCCTTCTCTCTCTCTCTCTCTCTCTCTCTCTCTCTCTCTGCTTTTATTAAAAGACCTTGAACTTTTGGTTTTCAGCTAACGCCCAGCCTGGCAACCCTCCCCTGCTTCTGCTTGGGACAAATCTTTGCCCTATACTTTGCGTCAGGGGTCATCTTCATCTCAGCACAGTCATTTTAGCCACATCAGTCTTTTATTTAGCACCTACTGTGTGCCAGGCACTGTACACCCTTCATTTTTCTTCTTCACCCCAACTCTGGAAAGTATACTCCTCCCACTTTGCTGGTGGAAACACCGAGGCCTCACAGTAATGAGCAGCACAGCTGGGAT
This sequence comes from Glis glis, assembly GCA_004027185.1. Lineage (NCBI taxonomy): Eukaryota > Metazoa > Chordata > Mammalia > Rodentia > Gliridae > Glis > Glis glis. The sequence continues at coordinate 14,424 of PVJS01019169.1, read as the reverse complement.
GAGGGGTGCAGACCTTGCTCCACTTCCCAGATCCTCTCTACTCCAAGCCCAGAATGCACTACAGTTTGACTTTTAAATCATCTAACATAAACTGGGCGTGGTGGCGCACGCTTGTAATCCCAGTACTTTGGGAGGCTGAGACCGTAGGATCCAGGTTCGCGGCCAGCCTCCGCTACATAGTGAGGCCCTCTGCAATTTTGTCAAGACCCTGTTTCAATTGCCAAACTTTGGAACCAGCCAAGGTGTCCATCAACAGATGAATGGATCACAAAACTGTGGGATATGTACACAATGGAATTTTACGCAGCCACAAAGAACAAAATCACATCATTTGCAGGGAAATGGAGAGAACTAGAGAACATCATGCTAAGTGATATTAGTAAGTCACTAAGAGTAAAAAGTCGGATGTCCCCCCTAATCTGTGGGAGCTAGATAGAATGGGACTTAGAAGGGAAGAAGAAGAAATCTTTAGATGGACAAAGAAGGTGACCTAACTGAGGGAGTTGGGAGGGGGGTGAAGGGAAACACACTATAGCACATGATGTACATACACAAACCTATAAGACTCAGTCACTATCTGGAGCATGAAAGGGAGGGAAGGGGCAGGGAATAGGGTGGGATTGGAGGGAGGCTAAATGTGCAATGTGTGCATATATGATGTTGATACCCTGACATATATCAAAATGTATAATTACAATGCACCAATAAATGAATATAAAAAGAATAAAAGAATAAAAAATCAGGCTGGGGGTGTAGCTCAGAGGTAGAATGCCCCTGGGTTCAATTTCCAGTACCACACACACACAAAAATCATCTAACATTTGTCTATTGAGATCCCACTTGGTGCAGAGCATGGTCTGTCCCAGCCCAGAACCGAGAGGGCCAGCGTCATCCTCACCTTCAAGGAGCTCAGAAAGCAGCGGGCAGACAGATGAGCAGTGAGGGATTCTTTTTTGGTATTGGGGATTGAACTCAGGAACATTCTACCTCTGAGCTACACCCCCCAGCCCTATTTTATTTTTTATTTTGAAACAGGGTCTCACTAAGTTTCTGACGGTCTCGCTAAATTGCTGAGGCTGGCCTCGAACCTGCAATCCTCTTATCTCAGCCTCCCCAGTATTGGGATTACAAGCATGAACCACTGCATCTGGCTTTTTTTTTCTTTTTCAGTGCTGGGGACGGAATCCAGGGTCTCATGCATGCCAGGCAAGCACTCTATCACTGAACTACATCCTTAGCCCTCAACATTTGGCCATTCTTGAAGAAAAGGATGCTTGATGAGTTGAATAAATTAGATACTTTGCAAAACATTGAATGTAGTTCATTTAATAACTATTATTGTTTTTCTCTAGTAAAGAAGTAAAAAATATTTTAAAAGATTTCTAGTATTTGTTGAAGGAGCTGATGAAGTCACATGCCTGTTATCTGCCCGTGTAACTTCAAAGGTGCCTGGCAGAGAATTCGGATTTAAGCTGCAGGGAGTCTGAGCAGGGTAGCACCCCGCTAGTCCATCTCTTGCAGACTTAACATTCTGTGGGTCTCTTATCTGTAGAGAGAAAAAGCCCATTTATAACTTTTCTAGTCTGGCGTTAAATGTGGTGGCAAAGATTCAGGAATGTGTTTGCTTGGAACTCGTAGCCCTGGGAGAGTCACTTAGAAAACAAGGCCTCGTTGTCTCATTTTCTGACTTCCAGGACACACTCCGGTGAAATGTCCTCAGATCCACATTGGTCTGGGCCTAACTTGCAGCAACTCCAGTCCTCTGGGGGAAACACTGAAACCCGGTCAGAAAACGTGGATTGAGCTCTATACTCATTGGCCGTGTGGTCTTGAGAAAGTTAGCCGGGCGTGGTGGCGCACGCTTGTAATCCCAGTACTTTGGGAGGCGGAGACCGGAGGATCCCGGTTCACGGCCAGCCTCAGCTCTCTCTCTCCCTGTCTCTCTCTCTCTCTCTCTCTGTACTTAGTGAGGCCCTCTGCAACTTCATGAGACCTGGTTTCAAAATAAAGTATAAAAAAAATAGGGCCGGGGGTAGTGCAGAGGTAGAACACCCCTGGGTTCAATCCCCGGTACTGCAAAAAAAAAAAAAGAAAGTTGCTTCCCCTCTCTGTGCCTCCATTGAACTGTCTGTAAATGGGTTCTCACCTGGGTTTTCTTTGTGGATACTTCCAACTCTGGGTGGCTACGGTCTGTGGTCAAATGCGAGGAAAAGTGTTAAATACTACCATGAAGCGGTAGATGTATGCACCCATTCATTTGCTCTTGAGGAAGCGATATGCTAGGGGGCTTGGGTGTGCTTCGGAAAGGTGGATGGTTTCCTCTACGTTTATTAGATGCTGTGCACTCTATTAAGTGTGATCCAGATGTCAGCTGGGGGCGCTTAAGATCTATGCCAGAAGGTACTGAACTTCTAATCCAAAGCCCCCATTGTCCCTGCACAGAGTTTTGCTAAGCCCCGAGCAATCTCCATACTCTTGAGGTGCAGACAAGGAACCCTCTCTTTCTTCACCCCACATGACCCAGAGTTGAAATCAGCGCTTTGCTCTCTCCACCCCCAAGGAACACAGGCACATGACGATCTAAGCGTGGGTGACTCTGCGGCTACTTGGGAAGGAGCCCCGTGAGCACCGCTGGGCACGTAGGGGCTTTCTGGTCCTCGCCTTCCACCCCACCGATGCTCCCCACCTTGCTGGCTTCTCTCCTCCTTTTGTTCTGACGCTCTCCCTCTCCTCTCCTAGGATGTCCAAATTCCTTTCCTCCTATTTTGCAGACTTTCTGCTGCTCCAGCCTGCAAGTGCACATACCAAACGTGTCAAGGTGTCGCCAGGCACAAAGACTCCACTTAATAGGATCAAATGTCGACAGAAAGGAGTTGTCATAAAGATTAAAAGCAAAAAAGGAGTCCCAGAAGGATATAGCCCTGAAGGCACTTGGGTGGGGTTCGGGTGGTGACCCCACTTCTGATTCATTGCCTCGAAGGCTAGGTCTTGCGCTGTCTTTGGACAGGCTCACCCCATGAGAACATTCTGTAGCATTTGACATGGCTCCTTCCTGCCTGGCTGCTGTTCAGCCTTGCTCCTGTGTTTTTCCTCTGTCCTCCGCCATGGCACCTTCTCCGCCACCTCCTCTGAGGACCTCTGGGCCATGTGCATGGGAAAGCAAAGGGGGACGCAGGAGCCCGGCTTGGAGGATCTGCTCATTGGCTCCTCCTGGGGGGCCTGGGGCAGCTCTCTCCTGCCGAATCTCTCACACGATGCATCTTTGGGCTCCACTGGTGAGTCTTCAGAATTGGTCCCAGAGTGTGAACTTGATGAGGGATGGAGGACAGAGGAGGGACAGTGATGCAGGTGGACAGGCTGAGAGGGAGCAGCGGCGTAGGGTGAGAGAAGCAGCCAGCCTCCGCCCACCTGGAGCGCTCTCAGCGTGCACTGGTGTACAGGAGAGGCTGGGGGAGCCAGCAGTGTTGTATGGGGGTGGCCTTCCGCTCTGTGTGGGAAGCTCCTTTCCTTGATCCCAACAGAGAAGAGAACTTGGTGTGATACTTTGAGCGGTGGCTAGATGGATTCCAGGAGAAAATAGAGGCGTGGGAAGAGGGGTGCGGTGTGGGTGTGTGGGGGCACTTAATTCTTCATAGCGATCCTAGAACCAAGCCTTAAAAGGCGAGGGTGGACACTTGTCAGGATGATCCACTTTGACTGGTGGATAAATTTGGGCGAGAACGGGCCGAGAAGAGGAAAACTCACCAGGTACAGTGGAGCACGCCTGTAATCCCAGTACTTGGGAGGCTGAGACAGGAGGATTGCAGGTTCAAGGCCAGTCTCAGCAACTTAGAGAGGCCCTGTTTCAAAATAAAAAATAAAGTAGGGCTGAGGGTGTAGCTCAGAGGTAGAATGCCCCTGGGTTCAAACCCCCAGCAACACCAAAAAGAAAGAAAGAAAGAAAGAAAGAAAGAAAGAAAGAAGGAAGGAAGGAAGGAAGGAAGGAAGGAAGGAAAGAAAGAAAGGGAAAGAAAGAGAAAGAAAGAAAGAAAGAAAGAAAGAAAGAAAGAAAGAGAAAGAAAGAAAGCTCAGCCAGGCGTGGTGGCACATGCTTATAATCCCAGTACTTGGGAGGCTGAGACAGGAGGATCGCAGGTTTGCAGCCAGCCTCAGCTACTTAGTGAGGCCCTCTGCAACTTAGTGAGACCCTGTTTCAAAATAAAGAATAAAAAATAGGGATGGGGGGGTGTAGCTCGGAGGTAGAATGCCCCTGGGTTCAATCCCCAGTACCACAAAAAAAAAAGAAAGAAAAAAGAAAAAAGAAAGCTCATTCCTCCTGGCCAAGAGCCACATGGTCCAGGCACGAAGGCTGAGCAGCTGGCTGTCTGGTAGACCAGAGATGATCCCGTGAAGCTGTGTGAAAGTGTTGTTGGGTGAAAGACGGGCTTTTGCGAAGGCATTTGGGTTTTGTCTTGTAAGCCATAGAGAGCCATGGGAGGGTTTCAAGCAGGCAAGGGGCATTGCCAGATGTGTACTCTGGAAAGATCCTGTTGACTGCTGGATGGCTCCCAGGGGCCCATGTGGAGCAGGGAGGCCAGTTCTGAATCTGTTCCACCATCCAAGCAAAAATGACAGTGCATTGGTGGAGGGGACGGGAGGAGTAGAGCCTGTGGACGGCAAGGGGTGGACTCTGCAAAGCACAGCATAGTCGGTGCGCCTGAGAGGTGATGGGTGCTCATCTCATGCATTTGAACTGCTGTATACTATTCCATTGGGTGAATCAACCAGATTTTAGATTTCTGTTCTAATGATGATTTTTCCCACTGACTCTCCGTTACAAGCAGGGCTGCAGTGAACATCTCTGTAGTGGTCTCTGTGTGCGTGTGAGAACCTGTCTTCAGCGTGGTTATTTAGGATTGGTTTTGCTGCAGTATGAGGTCTGTACATCTTCAAATCTACTAGATATTCTCAAGTTCCTGCTAGGAGTGATTGCAATCACACGCTCTTATCAAGCACAAGACTGCCTCTCCTTGGTGCTTTCAGGTCTGTTATCAAATCTGCAAGATTTGCCGATCTGCTTGTTGCGAAATGGAATCTCTGTTGTTTCAATTTATTTCCCTGGCTACCAGTGAGATGAAGACTATTTTACATGATTATTTACCACCACTTTCTTTCTTTGCAAATTAATTGCCTGTTCATCTCCCTTGTCCAGTTCTCTGTTGGGTTGTATTTTTCTTACTGATTTTTTGTAGTTTCTTATATATTTTTGATACTAATCCTTTGGTAGTTAAAACATCTATGCTCAACCTGTGCCTTATCTTTTCTATTTCATTTACAAATATCTTTTCCAGGCAGAAGTTTTAATTTTCAATGTATTCCAACATTCCAAATTTTTCCTTTAGAGTTTGTAGTTAATGTATTTTGGTTTTTACATTTAGATCTTTAACCTTCCTGGATATTGTGTGTGTGTGTGTGTGTGTGTGTGTGTGTGTGTGTGTGTGTGTGCGTGTGTGTCCAATGTGATGAAAGCCCTAATTTTATCTTTTTTTTTCAAATGGTTAGCCAGTTTTTTTTTTTTTTGGTCTGGGGAATGAACCCAGGGGCATTCTACCTCTGAGCTATACCCCCATCCCTATTTTATATTTTATTTTGAAACAGGGACTCATTAGGTTACTGAGAATCTGGCTACATTTCTGAGGCTGTCCTCAAACCTGTGATCCTCCTGTCTCAGCCTCCCAAGTACTGGGATTACAGGCATGCACCACCCAGCAGGTTAGCCAGTTTTTAATTACCACTCATAGGATAATTCATTTCTCCATTCATTACTTATATTTATTATTTATATTCATTACTTAAAGAATACTTCATCACACTGATTTTTAATTCTACCTCTGTTGTATATTAGCTATGTCTATGGGTTTATTTCTGGGCTTTATATCCAATTCCATGGTTTATTTGTCTATTCATGGAGTAATATCACACCATTTTAATTATAATAGATTTATAATTTTGGTTCTTTTATTTCAAAATTGCCTTGGCTATTCTTGGCCCTCTTTCCTTCTATATTAATTTAAGATCATTTTATCAAGTTCTATAAAAAATCCTCTGAGATTTAGGTGGGGATGGAATTTAATTCATAGACATACTTTGGGGAGAGTGGTTTTTAAGATATGGAGTCTTCTCAACTATAGATGTGGTATATTAGTATTATTTAAGTTTTCTTTTATGTCCTTCAATAGTTTTACATTTTTTCCTTATAAAGATCTTGAGCATTTTTCTTTTTTTTGGTTAGGTTTAATTCTAGATAACATGATTTCTAATTTTAAAGAAAATATATCTAATGTTTCACCATTGTGTATTATTATATGCTGCATAATTTTCAAAGACAGCATTTATCAGGTTAAGGAAGGACCCAGTATCCCTAGTTCTCTAAGACTTTTTGGGGGAGGTTGTTTTTAATAGGAAGATTTGAATTAAAATATAAATCTATGTAATTTTTTTTGAGGTACTAGGGATTGAACCCAGGGGCATTCTACCTCTGAGTTACACCCCCAGCCCTATTTTTTTATTCTTTATTTTGAAACAGGGCCTCACTAAGTTGCAGAGGGCCTCACTAAGTAGCTGAGGCTGGTTGCAAACCTGGATCCTCCGGTTTCAGCCTCCCAAGTACTGGGATTACAAGCATGAGCCACCATGGGTTAATCTATGTAAATTTTATCAAAAAGCTTGTTTTATTTTATTTTATTTTATTTTATTTTATTTTATTTTATTTTATTTTATTTTATGACATGGCGTCTCACCATGTTGCCTAGGTTGGTCTGGAACTGGTGAGCTCAGGCCACCCTTCTGTCTCAGCCTCCCAACTACTGAGACTATATAGGTGTGTGCCACCACATCTGGCCCTAAAAGTTTTTTATTTTATTTTATTACTTTATTTTATTTTTGTGGTACTAGATATTGAATCCAGGGCCTTGTACATGCTAGGAAAGTGCTCTACCACTGAAACACATACCCAGCTCCTCCAAAAGATTTTTTTTTTTTTGCGGTACTGGGGATTGAACCCAGGGGCGTTCTACCTCCGTGCTATACCCCCGGCCCTATTTTTTATACTTTATTTTGAAACTGGGTCTCATGAAGTTGCGGAGGGCCTCACTAAGGAGAGAGAGAGAGAGAGAGAGAGAGAGAGAGCTGAGGCTGGCCGCGAACCCAGATCCTCCGGTCTCCGCCTCCCAAAGTACTGGGATTACAAGCGTGCCCCACCACGCCCAGCCAAAAGATTTTTAAATATAGTTTTTCTTCTTTTTATTTATTACTTTGGTGAATTATAGTAGTTGTTTTTCTGCAGCTAAGCCTTACTTGCTCTGGGGTAAGTATCATTTGGCTAGGATAGATAGATAGATTGATCTCTATTGCAAGAGAAAGGGTACATTCTTTTTTTAAAATCCTTCCTTCCTTTCTTCCTTCCTTCCTCCCTCCCTCCTTTTCTCCCTCCTTCTCTCTCTTCCATATTGGGGATTTAAGCCAGGGGCATTCTACCTCAGAGCTACACCCCTAGTCCTTTTTATTATTTTGAAACAGGGTCATGGTAGGTTGCTGAGGGTCTTGCCAAGTAGCTGAGGCTGGCCTTGAACCTGTGATCTTCCTGTCTCAGCCTCCCAAGTACTGGGATTACAGGTGTGTGCCACTGTACCCAGCTAAGGGAACAATCTCATAAGATGGACTCACTTATGAGGGCTGGTGCTCGCTAGGCTTGTGGATGTCTAATGCTGGCCTCTGTTTGGCATTTCATGGGGTTCTCTGAGCCCCACCCACCCCAGTGGGGACCGACAGCATGGCGATGTCTTGATTCCAGTGAGCCATCTGGTCTGGTCTTCTCTATCAGACCCTCTCTGATTGGTCCCATCCCTGTGTCCCTGCCCCTCTCTCCCTCTTGCCTGCCGTCATTGAGTTCAGCTGCCGCTAAGACAGCCCCGTCCCTTGCGCTCCACTCTGCTGGCTTGTCTTGAGGTTTCCCAGGCCCAGGCGAGCCTTTAAGAGCCCTGTCCTGAGCCTCCCAAGCCCTCTGCGTGGTCCTCCTCTGTCCAGCACCTGCCCAAACTCCCCTCTTCACGGTCATCTCCCATTTTGTACATCTCTAATTTTGTACACTTTTCGTGGTGGACCTAGGAGATGGCCAGTGTGGGCAGAAGCAGTTTCTTAAACTAGGCTTGGCATCTTGTTTGGGGACGGGGAAACATTTAGCAACTTGTCTTGTCCTTGGTCTCTGGAGCCTTGGCTGAAGCTGAGCTGGAGAAAGTCCCATTTTAATATTCTGTTTCACACTTTTCTAGGGCATGACTTATTTTGTCTGCTTTCAGATTTATTAGCATAGAATTGTTCACAGTATTCTCTAAGAGTTAAAAAATCGGGACTGTCTCTGCAGTTATATCTTCCTTTTCATTCTGAATATATGTGCCTTCCCTATTTCTTTTTGATCAAATTTGTCAGAGCATTGGTTATTTGTGTTTTTTAGGGGATGCTCAAATTCTCCCTTTGGTTTCTATGTAATTAATTTATGCCCCATTTCTTCTTTTTTGTTCTTTAATTGTGAAATAAATCATACATACAAAAGAGTGCATATAAAGTATGTGTGTGCATTAGGAATAATAAAAAGTGAACAAATACACACCTATAACTGAGTTAGAAGAAATTCAGTGCCAGGACATTGGAAGCCCCAAACCCACCTCCCACCTCAGCTCAGAGCAGCCGCTACCCTGACCTTTGCATCCATCGGCCTTTTTTTTTTTGTGGTACTGGGGATTGAACCCAGGGGCATTCTACCTCCGACCTATACCGCCAGCCCTATTTTATTCTTTATTTTTGAAACAGGGTCTCACTAAGTTGCAGAGGGCCTCACTAAGTATAATTATATGGTTTTATTGTATTTATATATTTTCTCAAAAAGTATATTTAAAGATGAGAGTGGTAGCATATGCCTGTAATCCCAGTACTTGGGAGGCTGAGACAGGAGAATCGCAGTTCTGAGGCCAGACTCAGCAATTTAGCGAGACCCCATTTCAAAATAAAAAGGTTAGGAGTGTAACTCAGGTGTAGAATGCCCCTGAGTTCAATCCCCAGTATCCAAAAAAAAAAAAAAAAAAAAAAAAAAGTGGTGGCGCATGCTTGTAATCCCAGTACTTGGGAGGCTGAGACAGGAGGATCTGGGTTCATGGCCAGCCTCAGCTACTTAGTGAGGCCCTCTGCAACTTAGTGAGACCCTGTTTCAAAATAAAGAATAAAAAATAGGGCTGGGGGTGTAGCTCGGAGGTAGAATGCCCTTGGATTCAATCCCCAGTACCACACAAAAAAAGTTTAGTTGTTTAAATTATATTAAAGCTGAGGATGGTGGCACACAACTGTAATACCAGTAGTTGGGAGGCTGAGACTGGAGGATCACAGGTTTGAGGACAGCAACATAGTAAGACTCTCAGCAACCCAGCTAGACTCTGTTTCCAAACAAAAAATAAAAGGGCTGGGAGTATGGCTCAGAGGTAGAATGCCCCTGGGTTCAATCCCCAGTACCAAAACAACAACAAAAACCCCAAATAAAACTAATATACGCTATATGTCATCTTTGAAAAAGTCTTTCATTTTTAAACTTAATATTATGATGACTTAAGTTCCATCCATATTACCAAGTTTGTCATGATTTGTTTTTTTAACTGTGTTAAGATATACATTCGTGTCACTATTTTGATTGTTTTTAAGCGTCAGTGGCATTCACATTGCTGTGCAAGAATCGCCACCGTCCGTCTCCAGAACCTTCTTCACCTTCTCAAACGGAAGCCCCCGTCAGCGGGTTTTGAGTGTTGAACGTTGTGGGGACACATCACAGCTCGCTCCTTCTGTTGACGAGCCACACTTGGCGCTTCCAGGGTTTTGCTCCTGTGAACTGCGCTGCTGCGATCATCTTACAATGTCTATCGCTGAACACGTTTGCTGTTGCATTTTAGATATGCAAATGTTCATTTCACAAGATAAAGTCAAATGGTTTTACAAAGTGGCTGTACCAACTTAGATTCCCACCTGCAATGTGAGAGGTTCAACAACACAGTCTTAACAGCACTTGGCTGTGGAGGCCTGAAATTTTGCCAGTTGGATATAAAACCTCTTAGTGGGGTTGACTTGCATTTTCTTGATTCCTGGGGCAGTTAACATTTCTGTCCTTGTGTCTGCCTGTCTGTCTGCCTGTCTGTCTGTCTCTCTCTCTCTCTCTCTCGACACTGGAGATTGAACTCAGGGGTGTTCTACCTCTGAGTTACACCCCACCCCTTTTTATTTTGAAACAGGGTCTTGCTAAGTTGCTAAGGATCTCACTTAGGTTGCTGAGGCTGGCCTCGAACCTGCAATCCTTCTCTCAACCTCCTGAGTAGCAGGGATTGCAAGTGTGCACAATTGCACTGGTTTAAATATCTCTTCATATGTTTATTGGCCTTGTATATATTTTCTTCTGTGATTTACCTTTTTATGTCTTTGTCCATTGTTTCTCTTGGGTCGTGTGCTTTTTCTAACAATTTATTGGATCTCTATATATTACCGACCCTAATCTTTTGTCATTTGTATGCTTACAAGTAGCTTCCTCCAGTCTCTAACTTGTATATTTCATTTTAAAGTCCTTTTGATAAAAAAAAGCTCTTAATTTTAAAATAATTCTCAATATTTTATAGTTAGGTTTGAGGTCTTGTTTAAGAAATAGTTCTCTCCCTCATGTACAAAATATAGTCACTTTTGCTTTCTACTAAAAGGAAGTTTTGATTTGAGTGTTTGAGGCCTGAATGCATCTGGAGCTATTTGTGTGTGTGTGTGTGTGTGTGTGTGTGTGATTCTGGGAATTGAACCCAGTGACCTTCTACCTCTTAGCTATACCCCAAGCACCCCCTTTTTTGGCACTGAGAGTTGAACCAGGGACACTCTACCTCTGAACTACACCCCCAGCCCTATTTTATTTTTTGAAACAGGGTCTCACTAAGTTGCTGAGGCTGGTCTTGAACCTACAGCCCTCCCTCCCAGATACTGGAATTACAGGTGTGAGCCACCAAGCCAGGCTGGAGCTAATTTTTATATATGACATGAGATAGGGATCCAACTTCTTTTTCACTTGGAAAGCCAACTGTCTCAGCAACATTTGTTGAATGGTTCCATCTTTTCCCTGATCAACCATACCACCTGGTCATAAACCAAAGTATGGTAATGCATCTTTTTGTCTGTATCTGAACATATACCATATTGTCTTGATTACTAAAATTTTAGACAATTGGTTTTTTTGGTACTGGGGGTTGAACTAAGAGGCATTATACTTCTAAGCTACACCTCCAGCCCGATTTTATTTCTATTTGGAAACAGGGTCTCACTGGGTTGCTGAGATCCTCACTAAATTGCTGAGGTTGGCTTTGAACCTGCGATCCTCCTGTCTCAGCTTCCCAAGTACTGGGATTACAAGCATGCGCCACCATGCCTGGCTGATTACTAGAACTTTAGGATAAGCATTGTTATCTCCCACTGTGTTTCTCTTCTTTAGGAGTAGCTTTTCTTTTTTTTTAGTACTGGGGATTGAACCCACAGGCATTATACCTCCAAGCTATACTCCCAGCCCTCTATATTTTCTATTTTGAAATAGGGTCTCGCTAAGATGCTGAAGGTCTCACTAAGTTGCTGAGGCTGTCTTGAACCTGAAATCCTCCTGTCTTAGCCTCCCAAGTACTGGGATTACAAGCCTGTGCCATCATCAAATATTTACTTTTGTCTTTCTAAAACCCTACATGATTTTTTTGTTTTATAAGCCATAAAACACATATTTTTTCCGTATATTTATCAGTTCTTTGCTCTTTATTCTTTGTTTCACATCAGACTTTCCTCTTGGGATTATTTTTATTCTGACTAAAGTACAAGCTATAGATTTTTCTTTAGCAAGAATCCATTTGTGACAAAATACTTGGTTTTTGTTTAAATGAACACATCATTAAGTCATCTCATTCTTAGAAGATATTTTTGCTGGGTATAGAATTCAGGTTCTGTGAATATGGCTTTTCATCCTTAGAAAGGGAAAGATAATAATTTCCTGATAAATTTACTTTTAAAATTAAATAAGACAACTGAGTTAAAAGTAGCTGATCCATGTAGATGCTTAAAAATTACTAGTGTCAGCCGAGTGTCGTGGTGCATGCCTGTAATCCCAGTACTTGGGAGACTGAGACAGGAGGATTGCAGGTTTAAGGCCAGCCTCAGCAACTTATCGAGGCCCTCCATAACTTAGTGAGACACTGTTTCAAAGTCAAAATAAAAAATAGAACTGGGGGTGTAGCTCAGAGGTAGAATGCCCCTGGGTTCAATCCCAGTACTCCCCCCCAAAATACTAGTGTTACTTTTTGCGTTATTGTTGGCTGTCCTGAGGTGTTCCACTCTGGTTTTAAATACTCTTTTTCCTTTGTAAAAACACAGAGTCTCTGTTAATCCATTCTCAGATGCTGTTGGAGGTATAAAACCAATTTAGATGAAGACTAGAATGACTGATACCCTACAGCTGACCCCTGAGTCAAACTTAACCTTTGGGTGTGTGAGTGGTACTGGAGATTGAACCCACGACCTCACCCATTCTAGGCAAGTGCTCTACCACTGAGCTGTATTCCCAGACCTAAAACTTATATTTTGAAAAGGTGTGCAGAATGGTTATGACACAGAAAAATATTGTGTTAGTAGCATTTCAGGCTTCATTGGGGAAATAAACTTTCGTTGTTGTTTAGAGAAAGGGCTTTCTAACCTGACCAATTTGATTTCCAAAAACTGAGGATGCTGACTTGTGCTGTGCAGTCTCCTAGTTTCTTACCTTTGCCCATTGGCAAGGACCTAGCATAGCCGATCCCCTCCCGTGGGACCCACGAGGGTTAGCACCTGCTTCTTCCCTTACCTCATTCCCTGGGGTCCTTGTCTCAATGGAGAGGGAACTCCAGTAAGGGTCCTCCATGAGTGTCCTCATGAACATGCAGGAAGAGTCAGCCTATGGATTGCACCCCAGCACTCTGCAACCCCTGAGCACCTTCCACACAGACATGGTGCCGACTGGCACTGCCTGGCTTGTGTGATGTGGCAGCCTTTAGCTTGGGCTCCTCTCCCCCACTGTGCATGAAATAATTTGCAGTTGGGATTTCCCTAAACCTTATGATAGAATAAGTGAGAGTGTGAGAAGAGCTAGACACTGTTCAGCCGTCCAGTCTCCACTTCCTGTCAGTGCCTTGTGCTGTCACCTGGTGGCTTCGGAAGAATTAAAGCCATGAAAACTGTTCCTGCTGGAACAGAAATGGTTGGCCCCCCGGGGCCTCTCCAGAAGCCTTACAGTTCCAAGAAGCACAGGTAGAAATCCACTGAGCAGCGCAGCTGGCTCCATGCATCCTCCCTACCTCCTTGTGGCTGCGCTAGGAGAGGCCCCCGTGCCTCCCTGTCCCTCCTCTGCAGCTGGTCAACCTAGGAGTAGGCCTTGGTTGAAGCCTTTTTGGTTACAAGTCAGGATCCTAATGAAACTGGCATAAGCAAAAAGAAAAAAGAAAGGCCGGGTGTGGTGGTGCATGCTTGTAATCCCAGTACTTGGGAGGCAGAGACCGGAGGACCCGGGTTCGCGACCAGCCTCAGCTACTTAGTGAGGCCTCTGCAACTTAGTGAGACCTGGTTTCAAAATAAAGTATAAAAAATAGGGCCGGGGATATAGCTCAGAGGTAGAAAGCCCCTGGGTTCAATCCCCGGTACCGCAAAAAAAAAAAAAAAAAAAAGAAAGAAAGAAAGAAAGAAAGTGAGTTTATTGGAAGAACAGAGGGAAGTTTCTAAGGGCAGGAGGATTTTGCAAAGGCCTGGGAGTCCAGGCAACCTCTCTCTGTGTGTCTTTGTCACCCTTTGGGCCTCCCTTACTTCTCTCTTTCACACGAGGACATCTGATTCCACCAGCACGAGGCCCTGGGTACAGACTCAATAAATGCTGCTGTTCATTTGGGAGCCAGACCCCACCTCAAAGTGCCTCTAACTCTGTCTGCTTCTGGGGTCCACATTTTAGACTGGGGAGTATGGACATTTTTTCTAACATAAACTGTGGCTGAGATCAGCCAAGGGGCTGCTTTCTCCTGTGGGTCATGCACAATTCTCAGTTAGCAGGGGTGGCTGCTGCCCCCACCCCTGACTTTCCTGTGTCAAAGCAGATGGGAGCAGGTGGATGGAGACTGACATCCTTACAGATACAACGTTGAATGCTCCCTGAGTTATACAGTTCAATTAGCCATGCACAAATGTTGACACCTTATTGTCAGTAACAAATTCTTTGCTCCCACTTCACGGCTCATCACTGCATAGCACAAAGCCACCAAGCTTGCCTGCACATTCTCCTTCTACATGACTGCAGGATGCGGGGATGGGAGGATGGGGGGA
>PVJS01019168.1:0-34002 GCA_004027185.1 Glis glis | reverse complement strand
AAAAAAAAAAAAAAAAAGAATAAAAAAATCGGGCTGGGGGTGTAGCTTGGATAGAGTGGCCCTGGGCTCAATCCCCAGTACTGCAAAAAGAAAAAATTATTTGTTTATTTAAGTATAGGGTGTGTGTGTGTGTGTGTGTGTGTGTGTGTGTTTTACTGGGGATTGAAGTCAGGGGCATTTTATCTCTGAGGCTGGCAGTGAACCTATAATCCTCCTGTCTCAACCTCCCAAGTACTGGAATTATAAGCGTGTGCCACCATGCCCAGCTTAGAACACATATTTAAAGGGGGGCTCTATTAATGCCAAAGAGGGACTTAACTTCCAAAGCACACCTAAGTGGGGCTCACACATGATCTGCAGTGTGTAAGCATAACTCTCGCAGCACACACAGGATGGCACAGCACACCCAGGGCAACACACGGGCACCAGGCACAAGGTTGTAAAGCCCAGGCATGAGAGGCAATGTGCAGGTGCAAGGCTTGCTGATCAGGAGCACCTTGACAACCACATCAAGTCCCTAGCAACCCCACAACTATAATTGATAGCACCTGAGTCTAAAAACCCACAGCTGTTTCTGCCAAGAAGTCTTGCCACCTTGCCATACCAACCACCGATGTTGAGACTGAACACAGACCCAGTCAGCTGTGCTGGTGACCATGGCGCACTGGGTAAGGTCAGGCCTGAAGACTCGGACCAGACTTGCAGCTGACCTGGACCTGAGACCCTGACACGGCCAGGTGAGCTCCATGGTAAGTGGACTGCCCAACCTGCTCTCCAGATTGTTCTAATCTTTTTCTCTCCCTCTCTGTCCTAAAATAGCGTAAGTTGTATAAATTTTGCATGGAGGGTTAACAAATAAAGAATGTGTCTCAGTCATGATTGCAATAAACATTCTTGAAATGACTGAAACTATGTTTTGGTTGTTTCCCACAATCTAAGTCTGCTCAGAACAATGCATATATGTTTGTGTGCAAGCACACACACACACACACACACACACACATGCATTTATTGAATGTAATAATGGAATTCTGGAAAATTTTCACTTGCTTCTGTGAATGTACACAGGAAAGTCATAAAAAGGACTGTTTAAATGCATTTGAGCAGTTTAATATTTTTTCCCTCTGCATCCCTCTGTGGCATCAGAAAATATGAGTTTCTTTAGTTTTTCATCTTATACATCTCATCCTCTAGTCTCTAACAGGATCATTGACTAAAAATTGAATCATGCGGGCTCCAGAGCTTTTCCTAATTGCACCTTAGGGTTATAGAATTATGTGATGTACTGAATTAGTCAATTAGAAAAAGGGCACAATATTTCTCCTCTCCAAGGCATTTCAAAAAGTTTAATTGGATTTTGTGAGCTCCAGCCACTCCACCAAACACCCATCAGAAAACCAAACATGGCGGGGCACTCAAAGCTGATTGAACATGAATAATGGCTGACTTGCTCATGGTGATTAATTTTATGTGTCAGCTTGGCTGGGCCATGGTATGTGGTCAAGGATTATTCTGGATGTTTCTGATGAGATTTACATTTGAATCTATGGACTTGGAGTAAAGCAGATTGTCCTCCTTCACATGGGTGGGCCTCACCCAATCCACTGAAGGCCTGAACAGAACTGAAGGCTGACCTCCTCTGAGCAAGAGGGAATTCTGCTACAGTCACCAGCCTACTTGAAATGCAACTTAGATTCTTTCTGGGTCTCCAGTAGTTTGGTCCACCCCACAGATATTGGATTTGTGGCCTTTGTAATCACATGAAGCAATTCTGTAGAATAAAATTTCCATATATATATACACATATACAAATACACATGCATACATATACATATACATACATATATGTACACATATGTATATATACACAAACATACATATACACACATATCCTATTGGTTCTGTTTTTTGGGGAAATCTGACTAATATATCACTCACTCTTCTCCCAAATTGTGATAGGGAACAATTTTACATTATTTTCCATTATTTCTCTACATTATTTTCCTTCTTTTTGAACAGGTTTGGAATGTTAGATTTATTTTTAGTTTCTAAAAGGAGACAAGGACCGTGGGGAGATGAGGTCCCTTTCCAAACTCTAGACATTCCAGATTATAAT
This sequence comes from Glis glis, assembly GCA_004027185.1. Lineage (NCBI taxonomy): Eukaryota > Metazoa > Chordata > Mammalia > Rodentia > Gliridae > Glis > Glis glis. The sequence goes on along the minus strand of PVJS01019168.1, from coordinate 31,886 downwards.
GAGAATAAAAGAAGAAAGGCCAGAAAAGTAATAAACATGTGATGATCTGAGCCTGTGGAATTTCTGGTCTGGCTGGAATCTGGGGATCTTTACGAGTTTTGCAAGAAATCTTATACTTGGTCTTTCTGAGTCCTGTATTTGTTTAAAATTCTCAGACCTATCCATAGGCTACACTGAGACTTACATCTACTGCTAGTTTTCCTATTTCTCTGCACTTGTTAAGACAAGCCCTCTAGGGTATATCTTTTCTCTTTTCTTCCTTGGTTAAAAGGAAAATATATCTGATCAGTTGTATGTCTTTGTATAAACTGTGCTATCTTTCTAGAGTAATGATTTCTCCTCTTTCCCTCATCCTCTTCCAGTTCAAAATGGCAGGGCACTGACTTTAGAGCCAGCGTTGGTGTCTTAGTGCCACAATTTATTAGTTGCAACATGATCTCTCAACCTCATTTTTCTCAGTAGCAAAAAGATACCTACCTTCCGGGGCTACCACAAGGAATAGAAATCACCTACAGGAAGCAACTGGCACATTTCTTAATATTTACAGGGATTTAATGATGCTATTTTTCTCCCCCAAATTTCCTACTTTATTTTTAAAGACCCAGTTCAAATACAACTTTCTACATCGCATCAGTCAAGCTATTGGTTCTGCTAGGTTCAGATTACACAAAGCTGCAGAATTATTGGAGATCTATTGCAAAGAAATATTGGAATGTGAGTGGAAGGCAAAGTCACCCCAGATTTTGCTTCTTCTCTGATGCACATAGGGAGTGTTAGGGTCAGATACAGAATGCCCCCTGCAGAGCTCATATATTAATGGTCAGGGTTGATATGGCTTGGTCATGAAGGTTGTAATTTCACCAGTAGCTAACGCCACTGTCATGGATTTATCTGGGTGGTAACCTGGGCCAGTGGGGTGTGACTGGAGAAGGTGGGTCCCTGGGTGTGTGGCCCTAGGGATTGTGCTTGTGTCTTTGGATCCCCTTGCTTGCTTGCTCTCTTGCTTCCAGCCTCCATGATGTGACAGCCCTTGTGCTCTTTCTCTCTCTGCTTCCTGCCACCATGCGCTGAGCTTCAGGCCCTGTCCTTGAGTGGACTGAACTGAAAATCTCCAGAAAACTATGAGCAAATAAATCTCCCTTCCTCTAAATTGCATGGCCAATTATTTGATTTATAGCTGTAAGAATATTGACTAAGACCAGGAGTTTCACAGTGCACTAGAAAAGCAGCCCTGCATTTTTAGGAGCAATGAATGAAGCTCCAAGGGCATGCTTTCTTACGCTTGGTTCACCTAAAATAATGACTTCATGGCAGTACCTGTATGCCCTTCTACACAGGTATGGAAGACCTATATTTGGAGATTCCCAAGCAGGCCATGGGAGGCAGAATAACAGTCTTTCCAAGATGTGCATGCCCTATACCCTGGAGCCTTTGAATGTGTTAACCCACGTGGCAAAAGAGACTTTGCAGATGAGATGAAGGTTGCAGACCTTGAAGTAGATGATCCTGCGGGCCTCAGGCAATCTCATGACCCTTAAAGGTGGACAAGGGGGCAATAGTGACCGTTAGAAGTATTCGCCAACAGAAGAGATGTGACGCTGTGAGGAAGACTTGACCTGGGTTTGCAGGCTCTAACAATGGAGGAAGGGGACCATGAGCCTTGGAATGTGGGCAGCCTCAAATGCTGGGAGTGTCCCAGCCCACAGCCAACAAAGACATGGGGACCTGGGACGTAGCCCTGCTACCACTGAATTCAGCACTGTGAGAATATGCAGAAACCCAGTTAAGGCACACTGTTGGGCATATTCTGTTTATAGAAACTGTGAGAACATAAATGTGTGTTTTATTTATTTTTTACTATTTATTTATTTATTTATTTATTTATTTATTTATGGTGCTGGGGATTGAACCCAGGGGCATTTTACCTCTGAGCTACACCCCCAACCCTATTTTATTTTTATTTTGAAACAGGGTCTCACTAGGTTGCTGACAGTCTCACTACTTGCTGAGGCTGTCCTTGAACCTGAGATCCCTGTGTCAGCCTCCCAATTACTGGGATTACAGGCTGTGCCATCGTACCCGGCTGCATGTTGTTTTAAACCTCTAGATTGTGGTAATTTATCATGGCAGCAAGAGCAGATGAATACAGAGAACTTCACAGGGGTGGTTCATTTGCCTAGTTCCCATCCTACCTATGGATGCTTCAGCTCATGCAAAGACACCCAGTCCAATACATCCTCGATGGGTTATCAGAATTTGTTTTACCTATAAAGTAGGATTCAGGAATCAGAGCAGCATGTAGCATGTTGGGGACACTGTGATGAAATCGCAGCAGGCTAAGTATAGGTTCACAGTGCTTCTCTGACAATGACTTCTTAACCAAGGACAGCTGGGAAGTCTCCCTTCATTCCTTGAGGTACGACTTTAGTGCAGGGGTGCAGGGGGTCACTCAGCAAACACAGACAGAGCTGACAAGTATTGCCCGGCACCTGGATGTTATGTCTATAATTACTTGTTTTAGTTCTTGTTTCCATCTCCACCTCCCACCACATCACTGGCACATAGTGAGTTTTTTTTTTTTTTGTACTGGGGATTGTACCCACAGGTGTTCTACCTCTGAGCTACACCCCCAGCCCTTAATATACTTTTATTTTGAAACAGGGTCTCACTAGGTTGCTGAGGTTGGCTTTGAACCTGTGATCCTCCTGTCTCAGCCTCCCAAGTACTGGGATTACAGGTATGTGCCACCATGCCTGGCTCATAGTAAGTTCTTATAATTAGTTATAAATAAATGGACTCCAGAAATTAATGCAGCCTCATTAATTACTGGGAGCCAATATGATTATTTGGACCCAAAATAACATACTTTCATGTTCTTCTATCCTGAACTGTTGTTCCATGATGGCCTTCCCACTATTTCTGATTCCAATGTGGCCTCTAATAAGAGAAGTACATTCAAGTTACGGGATGTACTTCAAACGTATAATCACTCGTTTTCAAATTTCCCTTTATTTTCATTTGTGTCATCTCTTCAGTATTGTGACCTCAGCCCTCTAAGCCTTGTTGCAGAGCAGGCGGCCTCTGCCCCACTTGGCTAGTAAAGGCCTGACATGACATGGAATTTAATACTCTCACACTCACATGCCAGCTGCTCTGCTCTGGCACTGGATAGTTTGCAACATCGCACATTCCTAGAGGAAACAGGAAGCCACAGTTGCCCATCTCTCATAGCAGGCAAGTGTTGCTATTTAAATCCTGATAACTCTGTCACAATGCTGTTGTCTTGACTTTACTCAATCAGGCTTATTGGCAAAAAGCAAATAATTTGAAAAGGCAGTGGCAATTTTTTAGTTGGTAGTACTATTTTTTCAACATCAACTCTGAATAGTTGATCATTTTTGTAATAGAACACCTCAACGTTCATTGGCTTTCTCATTCATACCTCATCTGTCAGCCCCAGAGGTCTTCAATCAAAGTTATCATGCTCCTCCTGTAAGTTAGAAGAATCTCTGTCCTCTTGAGAATGCGCTCCTTGTGCTGAATTCTCCAGGAGGCAGAAGTCTAAGGCACACCTCCAAAAAATATTCCTTTGTTAAGGTTCTGGACATAGGGCATAAGAAAAGAGCTGAAGCTTGAGATGTAGCTTTAAGACAAATTATATATAAGCCTAAGTTTTAATGGACCCTTGTCTCTAATCTAAAGAGTTCCTTTATAGGGGAGAACTTATTTTTTTAGATTTAAAGTAAATTTATTTTAACTGGTACATACAAACATAAAAATTTGGCATATTTATAAGGTATCATGTGATTGATTTTTAATATATGTGTACAGTGTATAATGCTTACATTGCATAAAGTGGATCTATCTCCTTAAACATTTATCATTTCTCCATGGTGAAAACATCCAAAATCCTCTCTTCTAGCTTCCTGAAATATGCAATACATTATCATTATCTATAGTCACCCTACTGTGCAGTAGCACACCGGAGCTTCTCCTTCCTATCTAACTATAACTTATCACCCATCGATCCACCTCTCCACATCTCTCCCAACCTCCCACTTTCCCCCACCCCTGGTAACCATCATTCAACTTCGAGATCAAAATTTTAAATTCCGCACATGGGTGAGATCATGTGATACTTATCTTTCTGAGCCTGGCTTATTTCACTTATAAAGGTCTCCAGTTTCATCCATGTTGATGAAAACGACAGGATTTAATTCATTTCATGGCTGAACAGTATTCCATTGTGTGTATATACGATGCTTTTTTTAAATTCATTCATGAGTTGATGGACACTTAGGTTGTCTCCAGGAGCATCATGCAGCTGTCTCTGAAACATTTGGGTGGGCATCCGAAGCAGCACAGGGCAATTTTCTCCTAAGGACACACCACATAAATGGCACTGAGAATGTGCTGTGATGGACATTGGACATTTACACTTGCAATTTTTAGCCCTTACAAGATTTACTTTCATGGCAGTAGAGGGAAATACATACTTTAATGGAAACAGGTTTATCAGAAAACAAAGGCTGCTTCTAGTTTTTCAGATGTCATTATAATTCTATATTTGCTCTATCAAATGTTCATTCTTCCATAGTCATCAGATAGTATGTCAAGCACGGACCACTCGTCACATAACCATGTTGTACTTATTCTCTCAATCTATGCAAGACCTTGGGAAAAAATGGAAAAAAAAATCATGTAGAAGTATTTGAGGTCCTCTGATGAAAGATAGTCTACAAACCATGATTTCCCACAGAAGTTGCCCCAGTCTCTTTGCTTTGATGTAAACCCAAATTATTTTTTTCACCTGATGAAAATAGTCCTTTGAAGGATGAGCCAGACATCCTGTGACAAGGGGCGGAGTCTCCCAATGGACACTAACAGTCAAATGTGCTCAATTGACCGAACCCTTGGAGCTTTGAAAATTGCTCTAAATCTGTTTGATATTCCAGTGAAACATCTATTTTAGAATAATAGATACCTTCCTGAAAAACACCTTCCCGTGTTCTTGAAGTCTGTGATGTCTCCCTCATTTATTCCTTTTCAGAAAACCAGTTTGTCTTCCTTTTATTTATTTTTTGTGGTACTGGGGATTGAACTCAGGGGCATTCTACCTCCGAGCCTACACCCCTAGCGCTATTTTTATTCTTTATTTTTAAACAGGGTCTCACTAAGTTTCAGAGGGCCTCACTAAGTAGCTGAGGCTGGTTGCGAACCTGTGATCCTCCTATCTCAGCCTCCCAAGTACTGAGATTACAAGCATGAGCCACCACACCTGGCCTTCCTTTTAATTTATTGGATAATGCTACATAATTTTCTTCCATTATGGAAAACCTCTCAGAGGGAAATCCATTGGAGAACAGATGTCCTTGGTATTGGATTCTATGTCTATTTTCCTTTTACTGCTATTTTTTCCTATGAAATGAGACATATCACTTTGAAATACTTTTATTTTTGGTACTGGGGATTGAATCCAGGGGCATTCTACCTCTGAACTATACCTCTAGCCCTATTTTATTTTTTTATTTTGAAGCAGAGTTTCACTAAGTTGCTGAGGGCCTCACTAAATTGCTGAGGCTGGCCTTGAACCTGTGGTATTCCTGTCTCAGCCCCCCAAGAACTGGGATTACAGGCATTTGCCACCATTCCCTGCTACTTTGAAATACTTTTCAAAGCAAACCTCATTCATATATTTTTCTCTTTCAAACCACTTAAGGTGGAGGGATCTATTTTGTATATATACGAAGAAATGCATGCTTTAACATTAGTGTTTTTCAGCCAGGTGTGGTGGCACACACCTGTAATACCCATACCTGGGAGGCTGAGGCAGGAGGATTGCAGGGCTGAAGTCAGCCTCAGCAATTTAGCAAGGTCTCCAGCAACTTAGCGAGGCCCTGTTTCAAAAAAAAAAAGTAAATCAAATAGGTCGGGGTGTAGCTCAGAGGTAGAACATCCCTTGGTTCAATCCCCAGTACCATTAAAAAAAATAGTGTTTCTCAGTCCTTTTGAGTCTGTAGGTGACATGCCTCAATGATTTGTGGAATTAGGCTGAAATAATTATGCCATAACATAGCATTTTCTCATTGAACATCTGTTATCTCCTTTTTCTCCATCAAAGGAAATTTTAACTCATGAACAGAATGAGATTACAAAAAATTTAAAGAAAACCTACTGCTAAGAAAATTAATGTGATTTACTCTGGAGAATGTTTGCAGACCTTGTGATGTAAATCGCCATGTGTGGTGTCTGGATGCACGTGGGGCTGCTTAATCAACTTCTTGCAAGCCAGGTAGAGCACAGAATTTTGTTCTGTCTGAAAGAAAACAGAATTGAGGGTTCTTAACCACATATTGGTGATGATTTGTGAAGTACAAAGCTTTCCTATAAGCTTTGCTCATCATTGCTCCATCGTTTCAAACTTGGGCCTTTGAAAGACTTCTAAAATAATTTGAGGTGCATTTCTTACCAAAGTGATTGGTTATTACTCAGAGAGAAACATTTGTTCAAAAGAACGAATAATTTTATGAGAGTAATACTAATTACATTATGCAAGCACATTTTCTGTTCCCATACTGGCATTTTGGTGACTTTTTAGATTATCTATTAGGGGATAACTTTTTATTTAGGGTTCGTAATGAATTTCTCCAAAGCCATCTCTTGATGGGAGAAAATCTATTATGTACAACAGTCTAATAAAATAAACCAAAGCCAGTAAAACTACTTCCATGGCTCAAAAGTGAAGAAATTGCTTCTAAATGCCCACAGTACATGGCTGAGGACCTCTGCCTGAAAGTACAACACAGGCACCCAGGAGGTTCCAGTCTCCTGGTATCTTGGGATCAGTTTAGATTCATATGCTTCTGATCATGTAGGGAGAAGTTTATACTTACACTCTACTTGAAGAGTCAAGCTTAAGATATAAATTTGGCAACAGTGCAGAGATTTCTTGGGAAGGGCCTATGTTCAAAGCATTCATATTAAAATACTCTAGAAGGAGGAGAAGATGGCAGATCAGATGAGCCCACAGTAACAGAGCAGCTCCCTGAGAATGAAGTTCCCTACCACAAAACTGAGGTAGGAAGACCTTGGAGAAAGCTGGTGGGAAGCTCGACAATAGCAACTAGGCAAAAATCAATACTTCTGGTTTCTAGAGTAGTTTGAGAAACTATAGAAGAATCTGCATGAGCATTGGTTAGGTGATTAGGCAGCTGCCTGCTCGCAGAGGATTGGTGGGGAGGGGAATTCCCTCCCAAAAGCCTAAATACAGTTAGCCACCAAGCTTAAGAAGCTGTCCAAAACAACCCAATCAAAAATAGACAATTGAACCGAATAGACACTTCTCAAAAGAAGAAATACAAATGGCCAACAAATACATAAAAATGTTAACATAAGCAATCATGGAAATGCGAATCAAAACTATACTGAAATTCTATCTAACCCCAGTAGTGATGGCAATCATCAAGAATACAGTCCTAAATGCTAGAGAGGATGTGGAGAAATAGGAGCTCTTATACATTGTTGGGATTGCAAATTAGTACAACTACTAGGGAGATCAATGTGGAGGTTCCTCAGAAGACTACGAATAGAACCACCATATAACCCAGCCACGCTACTCCTCAGTATCTTTCCAAAAGAATTAAAGTCAGAATACTATAACGATATAGGCATATCCATGTTTATTGCAGCACAATTCACAGTAGCCAAATTATAGAACCAACCTAGGTATCTGTCAACAGATGAATGGGTACAGAAAATGAGGTAAGTACACACAATGAAATTTTACTCAGCCATCAAGAAGAACAAAATTATGCCAATTGGTAAATAGAAGAAACAGCAAAAATGGTTTTAAGTGCCTAGTGTATTAGAAAAACAATGTCATCTCACAATAATATGGAGTTTTGAAACCTAGGAAACAAAAAGAAGAGGTTAAAAATAACAGAAATCAGAAAGCCAGGCATGGTGACACATGCCTATAATCCCAGCACTTGGGAGGCGGAGGCAGGAGGATCACAGATTCAAGGCCAGCCTCAGCAACTTAGCAAGGCCTTCAGCAAGTTAGTAAGACCCTGTTTCAAAATAAAAATAATATCGAGCTGGGGGTGTAGCTCAGAGGTAGAATGCCCCTGGATTCAATTCCCAGTAACACATCCCACACCCACACACCCACATAAACACACACACACACACACACACACACACACACACACACACACAAAATCAGGTCTCATACAAAGGAAATTTTGTATAAGGAAGAATGAGATAAAGCACCACTATTTCTATTTAAGCCTGTGGTAGCATCTTATTTTTGTAATTGTGCTCTTTTTTTCACATGATAATAGCTAAAACTCAATTAAAAAATTCAAAAATACTATCAATTCACTGTGCTATCTATTGACTGCAGCTTACTTTTTTCATGACTATGGAGGAACAAATAATTTATGGATTTCATTTTGGGAAAAACTGCTCTGAGCGGGGAGAAAAACATAATGGATTAAACATCTAACCATGTCTCTCTGCCCCTGACATTTGTGTCAAGATCGCTTAATGGAAGGGTAGATCTTCACAGAGTTCAAGTGCACCGTCTGTGCAGAACTTGCACCTATCTCCTATCTCCTTCCCACTGCTTTTGGTCAAGCCGGCAACATTCTGTGGATTCCACGAGGGGGAGTGGGGGGTTTCTGTAAGATATGACTCTAACATAACAATATCTGGCCTTTGCTGATGGTATTCCAGATACCCCAACCATCATCATTCATCAAGGAAGTTGCCAAACTACATTCCTTGGAATACCTGTGGCCTTTGGAGTTTTCCATTGCTTTATGAAGCCTGGATTCTAGTATTTCTGATGACATACCACATTTCAATGAGGGTTATAGTATTACAGGGGGAGGAAGGGGAATGAACCTGATATTCCTGTGCCACTCTTTCTGTTTAATATATAATACTTTTAAGAGAATAGCCAAATAGAATTTCTGGAAGCCTATTGCATTGCTGCCTCACATTGAACTTATTCTTGACTTGGATTTAAAGTGTTTAAAAACCCTTTTCACTCGTATTGGTGTTAAGCCTGATCTCTTTAGTATTGTATTTAGGTTCAATCTCCTGATCTTACCCATCCTAAATAGCATGTGGCCTGAGGGAGCCTTCTGAAGTCTGTTCTGTCATTCAATACACATTTCACCTTTCACGGCCTTACCAATTTTATAAGCATCCTATCTATATATTTACCCAAGTCATTGCTTGAAATGGTGAATGACATGGGGGCCAAGGTAATGAATCAGTACATTGAGCAACTATTGATTAATCAGTTTTGAATGGACTCAATTGTAATGTCATCCAGCCTAAATTTATCCGGCATGTCCAATAGATATTATGTCAAATGGCTTGTTGAATTCCAGAATCATTGCATCTATCACTCTCTGTTCTGCTGGTCTAATGATCTTTTCACAAAAAGAAAATGTAGATAATTTTATTTGACATTTTAAATTAACACATCCTGGCTTAGTAATCACCATTTCTTGTTCTGAAGACTGCCTCCCAAGCCATTTTTCTAAGACATTAATTTCAGAATTTTCCCTAAGAGTGCCATTCAGAGAAAAATAATCTACTTTCTTCAGTTGAAAAATTAAAACCGTATGTGGTCATGTGCTTTCTGCACCTTTCCATGGCTCTTCAAATATCACTGATGATGTTTCATGGATCTTTTAAAAAAGCAATCTCAGTATTCTATGACATAGTTTACCTAGATGCACACTGTTTTTGTGCTTCTTATCCTTCAATTCCTATTCTATTTCCTTCTGATGACTATCATACAGCCCTCATATCAAAATTAAACAAAGTGTGAAGAGCATTATCAACTGCAAATGTACAGGGGATGGTAAAAATAGTAAATTTAGTGGTAGTAAGGAGCTATCTTTAAATCCAAACAGATCAGTAATTGTTTTAAAATGACTAAAGTTTCTACTAAAAGACAAAGATAGTTATGCAGATTAAAAAACAAAACCAAATAATATCCTGCTTGCAATCTGACATTTAAAATATAAACATACAGAAACTTTGATAGTAAAAGTATGAAAAATACACTTATGCAAACACTGAAAAAAGCAAGTGTGTTAGCATAAATAAAGTAATATTTATGGGAAGTCATTCCTAGATTTTAAAAAAGATACTTTATGATGATCACCTCACTAGAAAGATATGACAATTCTAAATCTGTACCCATTTAATACATAACTTCAAAATGGATAAAGCAAAAATTGAATAAATTGAGGGACTAAATAGATAAACCTAATGCCACAGTAAGAGAATTTAATACAACTGTCTCAATAACTAATAGAGTTCCTGGCAAATTTCATAAGAATATAAATTAACTTGATCAAATAGACATATGCAAAATGATGCGCCCACAATTTCCAAATTAACATACTTGTGTTGGTCAGCCTTTTTGTCACTGTGACCAGAATACCTGCAAGAACAACTTAGAGGAAGAAAGGCTTGTTTTGGTTCATGGTTTAGAGGCTCAGTCCATGGTCAGCCAGCTCCAAGGCAGAAACATGGCAGAAGGGTGTGATGGAGGAAACTGCTCAGCTCATGGCATCAAAAAAGGAGAAAGAAGGGAGCCAGGGACAGATATGGTCCCCAAGGCCACTCCCCAGTGACCCACTTCCTCCAGCCATGTCCCACCTGCCAATCCCTTTCACCATCTCCCTGTAAATCCATTCAAATGATTAATCCATCAAGTGTTTTAATCCAGCAATGAGGTCAGGGCCCTCATAATCCAATCTTTTGTGTCTGAACATTGTTGCATTGCCTAAAAGCCTCACATCTGAACCTTGCTGTACTGGGGACCATGCTTATTATACATGAGCTTTGGCGGGGGGCGGGGGTGGATTCGAGATCCAAACCATAGCAATACTTTTCAGGCACATGTACAACATTGACAAAAAATATGACAGGTCATAAAGTTAATCACACCAAATTAAAAATAATAATACAGAGTGTGTTCTGGGTTCTCTAAGCACAGTGCAATTAAGATAGCAACCAATAACATGAAGCTAACTGCAATATTTTCATATGTTTGGAAATCTGAATGTACACTTCTTTTTTATACTTTTATTTGGTGCATTGTAATTATACATCATATTGGGGTATAGAGGGCTAGAAACATACATGCAGCACTTCCCTCCAGGTCCCACCCTCCGTCCTCCCCCTCTGCATACATGTCTTTGAGATTGGAATTGGTAATTTTGCATACATATGTAGCATTGTTTCAACTATTATACTCTTGACGTCTCCATCCCCCCTCCTCCCTTCCCTAAACCCCCTCTATCACTGCACTGGAGTCTCTGCTCTTCTACCTGATGTTACCCTTATCTCCAAAATTCTGTCTAGCTTCCATATATAAGGGAAAACATGCATCTGTTCATTTTTTGAGACTAGCTATCTCACTTAGCATAATATTCTCAAGTTCCATCCATTTACCTGCAAATGATATGATTTTGTTCTTCTTTATGGCTGAGTAAAATTCCATTGTGTGTATACACCACAGTTTTGTGATCCATTCATCTGTTGATGGAAACTTAGGCTGGTTCCATAATTTGGCTGTTGTAAATTGTGCTGCTGTAAACATGAATATGCAAGCATCACTACAATATTCTGATTTCAATTCCTTTGGAAAGAGGAGAGCTATCACTGGCTCATATGGTGATTCCATTCCCAATCTTCTGAGACACCTCCACACTGATCTCCATAGCAGCTGTACTAGTTTGCAGTCCCACCAACAGTGGGACTTCCCACTGGAAAGGATTTCCCCACATCCTTTCCAGCATTTATAAATATATACTTCTAAGAAGCCCATGGATCAAGGGAGAATGGAAATTAGTAAGTAATTTTACCTGAATTACAATGAAAAGTACTTCTCAACTCTTCTGGGATGTAATTATTGCTGTGCTTAGAAGAAAACTTATAACCCTATATGCATATATTAGAAAAAAGACTAAAAATGACCTAGGCATACAAATAAAGAAGTTAGTCAGAGAAATAAATTAAACCTAAGGAAAGTAGAAGGAAAGAAAAGTCAGAATAAAATAAAGAGGACCAGCATAGTTTGTCATTTGATTCAAATAATAAAAGCAATAAACTCGAGGTGAGTTTTTTTTTACAAACAAATGTATCCCAAGTTTGAAAATTTAGATAAAACATAAAATTCCAAGACAAAATAGATTATTGAAGTGAACAGAAGAATTTGTATAAAATTTATATAAATATGTACCTGTTTTTATTGGTGCATTGTAGTCTCACATCACAATGAAAACATAAAAAAGAATAAAATGTTACCTATTATCAAATATGTTCAAAAAAATAAATATGTACCTGTTAAGGAAGTTGTATCTCCAATTTAAAATTTCCCTCAAAGAAAACTCTACTTACATTTGGCTTCATGTGTGAATTCTTCCAAACATTTAAAAAAGAAATGTCACCAAGCTTTCACAAAGATTCCAGAGAGAAGAGAGAGAATATATCTCAACTCTTTCTAAGAGGTCAGTATAATTTTGATACTAAAACTTAGAACAATAATGAATAAAAATGTACAGATTAATTTTCCTTATTAACAGATGCAAAAATCCTCAATAAAACATTACAAAATGAATCTAGTCATGTATAAAATGGGCTAACTTTCAAAATACATAAAAAAATTTCACAGATTTATAATACAGACAACCAAATAGAAAAAAATGGCAAAAATGTTTATAGCAGCACAATTCATAAAGCCAAACTATGGAATCAATCTAGGTGTCTACCAGCAGATGACCAGATTGCAAAATTATGGTATAGTCACACAATGGAACTTTGCTCACCCATAAAAAAGAACAATTATGTCATTGGCAGGAAAATGGATGGAACTCGACAATATTATGCTAAGAGAGATTAGCCAGTTACAGAAAGTGAAAGGTCATATGCTTTCACTAATATTTGGAAGCTAGAAAGAAACTAGGAAACAAAAGGACTTCAGATAAATGAGGGGAGACACTAGTAGAATAGTAGAAGAGGGTTTGGGGAGAGAGATGGAGAGGTGAAAGGAGAGATCTGATGATGAAAAGAGTTCAAATAATCCTTTGTTCATATATGAGGCTATCTACATCAATGTTAATATTATCTATGGGGAGGGGGAGATAGCAGGGTGGGACCCTGAGGGAAACACACGAGTTCTGTGTGCAGTATGTTTCTATCACTCTGAACCTCACTATGATGTCTAATTACAATGCACCAATAAAATTTTAACAATGAAATAACAACAACAACAACAAAAGAAAACTGGGCAAGAAAATTCAATAGACATTTCACAAAAGGAGCATCTGAATGACTAATAAAAGTCTGAAAAGATGTGTAACCTCATTAGTAATAAGGGAACTAAATATTGAGGGCATAATGAGACATCAGTACAGATTCACCAGAAGGACGATAATTAAAGAACCGAGTATGAAACAATCTGTTGAGCCAAGGAACTCTATGCTCTGTTGATGAGTGTATAAATCATGTACCACTTTGAAAATCTCTATGAAAGTAACCACTGAGTTTAAACATATGCATATCCTATGGACCAGCATTTTTGCTCGATGTATGTATATGCTCAACAGAACCACATGCAAATTCATATGCAAAAGATACATATAGGAATGTTTATAGAAGTGTGTTTTGTAAAAGACCAAAATGTGAAATTAGATAAATAACTATCAAAAGCAGAATGGATATATAATGAAATATTATAGAATAAAATATACCAAACAAATGTTATATGCAACAACATGGAAAAATATCATAAACATATTATTTAGTGAGCAAAGCCAGACAATATATATTTTTATAGGACTCTATTTATATAAAGTTCAAAATCAGGTAAATCTACAGTGTCAGAAGTCCAGACAAAATTACTCCTGGGGTGAAGGGAAGGAATGGCAAGTGTTTGGGAAAGGGGATAGGGATGGGGCTTCCCAGGTGCTGGCAATGTTCAACTTCTTGATCTGTGGGGTAGTTACATACTTGTGTTTACTTTTCATAATTTATGAGCTGTATATCTATGATTTATACAATTCTATGTATATATACTTATATATGATTTTTTCTATTAAAAATCTTAAAGGTATTGTACAATTATCACTCACCTGATTTACAAAAATGAAAAAAGACTGACATTACCAATTACTGGTAAGAGTACAGGACAATAATTCTCATTTACTATTGGTGGGAATGTTAATTGGTACAATTGTGTTGGAAATGGACTGGGGATTAACTAATAAGTTTGAAGAATCATGTTATATCTGACAAATACACTCTAAGTATATACCTGAGGAATTTCATGTGAAATGTGTTAAAACACCTGCAGCATCATTTCCAAATTGAAAACCACACACATGTCTATCAACATATGATATATAAGTTATGGTATGTCTATAAAATTAATATAATGATGTTAACAAATAAACTATAGCTACAAACAGCAATATGGATGAATTCTGCAATATAAAACTTTGCTGAAAAAATAAGACAGGAAAGCACACATGGGGCCTGTGATGGTTAGTCTGGATTGTCAACTTGACTGGATTGTAAAACACCTAAGATCATGTGACTTTGGGTGTGTTGATGAGATGGTTGGCTTATATGATGGCAGATTGAAAGGGGAGTCCTGCCCTGAATGTGGGCAGCACTCCCAGGCATGTAGGACCTGGATAATTAGGAGAAAGCTGAATGAATGAGGTGTGGTTATTCTTGAGAAAAGAGTGCATCTGCTCTCACCTGGGATATCAGCCTTCAGCTCTTTGAATTGGACCTTCACCATCATTTCTCCACAGAGTTTCCTGGCCTTTCTATCTTAGACTGGGACTGCATTATGGGTCGCTCCTTTTCTGAGACTCCAGCTCTTAGACCGCTCGACCAGCTGCTGGTTCCTCCAGCTCTCTGCAGGCAGGCAGCCATTTGGGACTACACCGCTTTGGACTGTAAGCTGATTAATAAGTCCCCTTGTACCATATACACATCCAGTGAGTTCTGTTGCTCTAGTGAACTCTGACTAGCACAGTGTATAATTTCATTCATTTGAGGTTTGGAAACATGCAAAACTAATTTGTCATTTTGTGAATGCCATATATAGATGATAAAACTATAAAGGAAGGTAAAGATGTTATCATCAAAAAATTTCAAGAGTGATTACACACAGGGAGTAGGGCAGATAGTAAATGTGATTCGAAGAGGTGTAGGGACTTGGTTTTATGGGAGTAGTGTCAATGTTCTTTCCCATGACCCCAGTTGTTTTTCATGGACCTTTTACTTTACAGATATTTGTGAAGATAAAATATATGTTCTATGTACTTTTCCATCTATGGGTAGTATTTCAGAGCAAGAAAATACTACAACACTCTCTGAAGAATTTATGTATTATTACATGAGTTATTTTCCCATAGTAATTATTTTTTATTGAGAAATTATGTTTTTATTCTTGGGGTCACAACATCTTGGTCATAGAGCATCTAATATAATCATACATTACCCATATGAAATCATTGATTAGGATCTATCTATTCACATGATTCTGATATTGAAAAAAATGAAGATCAAGGATTCTAAACCCAAATAGCTCTCGGAGTCAAAGAAATAACAAATGAGCAAAGAGGGCCTGTTGTAGCACAAGACTGCTAAGCTATTACGGCAAATACCTTTAATAACTGCTTAAAAGCCAGGAGTGTTGTCGCACGCTTGTAATACCAGTACTTGGGAGGCTAAGACCGGAGAATCTGGGTTCGCGACCAGCCTCAGCTACTTAGTGAGGCCCTCCACAACTTAGTGAGACCCTGTTTCAAAATAAAAAATAAAAAATAGGGCTGGGGTGTAGCTCAGAGGTAGAATTCCCCTGTGTTCAATCCCCAGTACCACAAACACACAAAAAAACTGCTTAAAATATTGTGGAGCCAATAAAACACCCAATTATGCCCTTGAGCCAAATAGAAAAGCAGGCAAATACAGTTGATACTTTCAAACAATGTGACATCTCTCAGGCTATTTTGCATAATTCACCCCAATTCTGGATCCCTTATTTGTAACATATTTATTACCATATGTCAAAATATATTGGTATTTCTGAAAATATATTTTCATTCACTGAAAAATGTACCAGGGGAGTAGCTCAGTGGTAGACCACTTGTCTAGCATGTGCAAAACCCTGAGTTTGATCCCCAGCACTGCTATAAAGAAATAATATATTAATTAAAAATAAGGCCAGGTGTGGTGGCACACGCTTATAATCCCAGTACTTGGGAGGCTGAGACCGGAGGATCCAGGTTCATGGCCAGCCTGAGCAGCTTAGTGAGGCCCTCCACAACTTCGTGAGACCGGTTTCAAAATAAAGTATAAAAAATAGGGCCGGGGGCATAGATCAGAGGTAAAACACCCCTGGGTTCAATCCCTGGTACCACAAAAAAAAAAGTTTTAAAAGATTGCCAGGAGCTTTATTCAAGCTATCACCACCTTTCCTCATCTCCCCATAAAACAATGAAGGAAAAGGTTAGTGCAGGCTAATAAAAAAAATGCTCAAAGCAGACTTTGTAAGTAGTTGTCAATAAATAAGACAGGCAGGTTTATTATTGCTCAGAATGCCAGCTAATGCTCTGTAATTCAGGCTGGTCTTAAGTGCAAGCACATGAATGAAGAGATATGCCTGAAATTTCATCAGTCGCGCCCGTCCAGTCCAATCTATGACTTGTAAGACCGAAGAAGAATGTTCTGAATATTTTTCTAACTGCTCACATTCTTTGATTATTTCTACCACAGTAGCTAGTCTTTTCTAGATAATATTTTGCTGGAACAATATATTTGCTGGACAAAGATCCTAGGGCTGCATCAAAACAGATCCAAGAGATAGACTGCCTCTCACAGCATAATCGAGCTGAGAAACTGTGAGTGTGCCTTAGTAGAGCCGTTTGAAGTTTACACGTTCACTGAAGTCAAGTTAGTAGGTCCGAGTGTGATCTGAGGGCAGGTTTTTGCTTGATAAGAATTATTTAGAGCAAGGCATCCGGTGTCGGGTATGTGGAGCTGCTGTGATCCAATGATGCTATTTTGTTTTGAGGGGATGATTTATTAATTTAGGGTAGTGTCACCACTGCATAGCTCTGAAACTATTAAAAAAAAGTCTCTCTCAATTCTTATTTTTTCTTTCTACCTCTTATTTTATGTATTTTTTATTTTAAAGCTTCTCTTTAACCCAACAAAACAGCACTACTGAAGTGACCTTGTAATTGACCTTGGCAATTTATTGGTATTAGGTGTTATTTTAAAATCTTCCTTTAGCCAGGTGTGGTGGCACACACTTGTAATTCCAGTACTTGGGAGGCTGAGACAGGAGGATCGGGGACCTCCTTAGTGAAGTCCTCCGCAACTTAGATCCTGTTTCAAAATAAAGAATAAAAAATAGGGCTGGGGGTCAAGCTCAGAGGTAGAATGCCCCTGGGTTCAATCCCAGTACCGAAAAAAAATTCTTCCTTTAAAAAGTTACTTCTTGGCCTTGGCCTTCTTCTAAATTCCTGGAGAGGCCATGTTTTCTCCTTGATGGTTTTCAAGGACCTAGTTTTAAAGGGGGTGAAAAGAGGAAAAAAGCATAAGGAAGAAAACAAACTTCAAACACATCTAGTTTTCCTTGGTCCCAGTTTGACTCTGTCCTTGTGTGGGCTGCTGGCCTGCTTCCAAAGCACTGGTCATTATTTCTCCCTTGATTTGATCTTGTCTCAGGCATCACACTAACCCAGAATTGCTTCCTTTCATAATGCAACCTTGGTTTGAACTACACTCTCCTTAGAATATTACGATCCATATTGGAAGCATTTAATTAATGTCAGTGTAGCAGATGCAGTTGGGGCCCCAGGGATCCCATTAAGAGGCAGCTGTGAGTGCTGCTGCTAATCCTTAATTCAACCGTCTCTGGAGAATTGCCCTGTGTGCATGGAGCTTCATGGTCAGGAAGCTCCTGGGTGGTAAGCCCTCCCTCACTATCGTCCCTGGGTGGGCCAGAACCAGTGACTGCCTGGGATGAGGGAGACAGAAGACCCACTCTCACTTCTAGTGGGACTGACCCAAGGTCCGATTTAAACTCCACTTCTCTTTCATTAGATTAAGATGAACATAGACTTCCTCTCAAACCACTGTCTTGCCTAAATACTCCTCCTTCCCTAATCTTCTTTCACTTTCCTGCAGGTTTCTCCTGAAAGCTCTGTAAAGGCTGAGGAAGGCTTGGAGATGTACCCAAGCTACAAGCTAACAAGTCAGCCTGCCACTGTTTCATGGCCTCTGGAAGAAGACAGAAGATTCCTATGTCAGAGACAAAGAACAGCTTATTACACATGGCCATAGCAGTAGCCAGAGGACCACCACTTTCACATTGATTTTCCAAGTCCCATTTGCCATGAGATGATGCAGAGAAAGCCAGGTAATACTTAGACACAAATTTATTTGCAATGCAGGAGAGTAACCTGGAAGTTAGAGAACCTGTCTTTTATACTGGGCAGTGAGCAAACTTGCCTGACCTTTGTCCTAGAAGGAAATGTTATGTAGTAGTTTTCTGTTGCTGTGACAAAATGATACCCGAGATAAAGCAACTTAAAGGAAGAAAGGTTTATGTTGGCTCGTGGCCTCAGATGTCTTAGTTCATGGTTGACCCCATTGCTTTTGAGCCTTTGAGAAGGCAGTACATCATGATGGGAGTATGTGGTGGAATAAAGTTGCTTATTTCATGGCAACTGGGAAGCAAAGAGAAAGAAGGAGGCAGGAGTCCCAATATCCCCTTCAAGGGCATGCCCCCAGTGACCTAAGTTCTTTCCACTAGGTCCCAATTCCTAAATGCTGCACCACCTCCCAATAGAACGACAGATTGGCAACAAAGCTTTTTGCATATGGGCCTTCGAGGGACATTTAAGATCCAAACTATAACATGTTGTCTTTATCATACTGGACAACAAATGAGCTTACCTTTTGTTGTGGATGATGACAGTATCTCTAGTTTTCATGCCTGTGCTATATAAATAACATTGAAAAAACAATTCAGAACAAAGCAACCAGTATCTCTGCTCATAAAATAGGCAGAAATCCAAGAGACCCATGATGAAGTATCTCCCAATAAGCATTCCTTTAGCAATCAATTTCATACTAATCTTTGTCTCTAGGTCTACTTTGTGGGAACTCGACACAGTGAAAATAAAAATGAAAAGCTAGAGGTCAAGTTTGAAAACCAAAATAATAATGATTACTGGATGATATTATATAATTTTCTAGATGATTAAAGTTGGATAACAGTGAGGAGGCATTTCTGGTGGCCACATACATTTGGCTCTCTTTCCTGAGGCTATATTTGATAAATTCCTGCTATTGAGAGAAAGTGGGTATTTGCCAAGAGAGCAATGTCAATAGAAACATTTCCAAATGGGAACACGCAGATTAAATGTTTAATTCAACTCGTTTGAAAACTATATCATCAGCATAAATCACTTAAAGCCCTCCCTAGATTTGTCATTCTAGTCCAACTCATTGGACATTCTTTTCCTTCCTGCCTCTCTTCCTCTTTCTCTTCTCTCCCTTCTCTCCTCTCCCCCACCTTTTCTTTGTTTCTTTCTTTTTTTTTATCACTAAGTCTCACAGACTCTATTTCTCATTTGATACATTCTTATTTTACTACCAAAAGCATCTGCAAAAGATGGAAAATGGAGAATTTTGAGTTCCATGATATATAAAAGGAAATGAACTGCACATAGATACATATGCAAGTCATAGAGATATGTAAGTGTCTACATGTTTAATACAAATGTGTATTATGCATGCACATTTAAAAGTAAGTTCTATGGTCCATCTGGATTTTCCTGCATATTTTCCACTGTTGGATCCAAGCAATTACTGTCTTAGAAGTTTAAATGGATCCATATGTCACAAGTCTCTATTAATCAGCACGATGACTGTCACTGTTCCTTGAGCACCCAGTAAACAGAATGTGCAACGAGGTCAGCACAGAAGAACATACTTGGTCATTAACATTTTTTAATAAAAAATAAAGTATATACTATGTCAGTATTATCCAAGTATCTTTAAAATAATGAGTTTTCAGGACTTCAATATAAAAAGAGAAAGTAGAAAGAATAGAAATATTTGAGGACATTCTGTAAGTCATCAGCTTTCCATTTTTTCAAGTCAGTCTTACCACAGAGACACTATGTATAATATTTATAAAGGGTAAGTGAACCTCAAAAAGGTTAAGCAACATACCAAAGGTCCCAACACCCAGGAAGTGGCAGAATAGGGATTAAACGCCGGGCATGGTGGCGCACGCTTGTAATCCCAGTACTTTGGGAGGCGGAGACTGGAGGATCCGGGTTCGCGGCCAGCCTCAGCTCGCTCTCTCTCTCTCTCTCTCTCTCTCTCTCTGTCTCTCTACCTAGTGAGGCCCTCCGCAACTTCATGAGACCCGGTTTCAAAATAAAGTATAAAAAAAATAGGGCCGGGGGTGTAGCGTGGAGGTAGAACGCCCCCGGGTTCAATCCCTGGTACCGCAAAAAAAAAAAAAAAAAAAAAGAATAGGGATTAAATTCAGGTCTGATCCACTCTCATTTTTCTTTTCAACCAACCACACTGACTCAAGCTAGAAATGATTATTCCACCTAAATAGACTCCATTCAAGAGATTTGCAACTCTAAACCAGGACATGTTCTTTACAAAATGCCTTGATCTTACCCCAGACCAACTAAATTCCCCTTCTGGAGAAGGGACACAGGTTGCTACCATTGAAAGTTCTGTAGACGATGCTAATGTGCATTCAGATTTGAGCCTTCAATCCAGGTCAGCTCACCCCCTTTTCTAGGCCTCCTGGATATTCAACATCACTTCAAACTGAAAATACATTGCCGGTGACCATCCCGCGGCACACCTGAGGGAAAAAGAATGATGTAGACCTAGAGCAGATTGAGAGGGGCAGGCCAGGGGACCTCACTCTTTGGTGAAGGCCCCGCTGGACACTGGTCCACAGCTTTTATTCATTCTTGAGGGGGGAGGTTGAGGTATGGATGCTACTGCATATGTGTAGAGCTCAGCAGGTAAAATTTAACTAGTATAAGCGCAGCGCAGGCTAGAAGGTAAAGTTTAACTTTGCTGGCTGCAGAACAATTGTAGAGAGTCATTGAGATAGAGGTTAGGAATAAAACCACTGAGGATGTGCAGAAGATCCTTGAGACAATGTTTGACAAGTGGGATATTAGGAAGTAGGCGCTGACAAGAGACCCAGGAACGTTTACCTTGGAGGAACAGGCTGCTTTCAGCTAGCTCATCAGTCTGATCATGTCTTTCCATGACCCTTAGACCTTTCCAGGGCAAATGTTAACCTGTTTCTGGTAGTTGCATTCTCCACAATATGTGATCCGGTTATCAGAAAAGCCAACTCCAAAGCTTCCTGCTTTGCTTGGTCCTACCAGTGGTGCCATCACTCTTTCAGTCTTTTCTAAGCCTCAGGATTTTAGAGTCTCCCCACCCCATTTTCAAGGAGAAGTCTTTAATTCCTGTATCTGCATAGTTGTTACTGAAGGGAAGTTCATTCTCTTCATAGCATCTCTAGTTCGTTCTTCAAGTAATCCCTGCTTCCTCTGCTCTCCGTGGTATCCTCCCTGCATGAATGAAAATTGATCTCTTCCTCTTCTAGGATGAGACCAGAAAAGGAGATGGGGCCTTGACTACATATTTCCATGACTGCCATTAGTTTACTATGGAAAAAACTTTTTATCTTCTTGATGTTTTAATACCTCTCTAGCAAAATTTCTTTAAGACTATGCCTTGAAGCTGGGTGTGGTGACCCATACCTGTAATCCCAATACTTGGAGGCTAAAACAGAAGGATCACAGATTCCAGGCCAGCCTCAGCAATTTAGTGAGACTCTATTTTAAAAAAAAATGTCTAAAAAGGCTGAGGGTGTAGCTCAGAGGCAGAATGCCCCTGAGTTCAATCCCAACTACCAATAAATAAATAAATAGGACTGGGGACGTAGCTTGGAGATAGAATTCCCTTGGGTTCAACCCCTAGTACCATAACAACAACAAGAACCTGGCCTTATGACATTAACATAATCCTGAGTTAAGTAGACTCAAGGAATACTTCGTATGCCTAAATATAAAGCAATCTCGATAGATGACAATTTTCTCAAGAGTAGACATTTTAGAGATGTAGATAAAATTGTAAAATTTTACCTTATTACATTTAATCTGTAAATTAGTTACACACATGTCAATTATATGTGAAATAATGTTTGATTAATATGTATAAAACACAGAGAATTGCATGATATTTATCATAGTGTTGTTTAATTTAGAAAAATTACTTTTTACTCTCACATCTCCAGAAAAATATTCTTCAAATCTTTTACATATATTTTAGTATCAATGTCTGTCATTAGTAGAGACATTTGAGAAGTATCAAACTCTTCTTCTAGAATATATCATCTTAAGTTCACTTAATTTTTGGTGATAAAGAATCCCCATGTGGTATCTCAAGCTATATGTACAATTTATATATTTATTTATTTATTCAGCAAATATTATTGAACCTGGCCTGTGGGCTGGGAACAGACCTAAATCTTCTTCTTCTGTTGAAGATATAATGGTAACTTCATGGAGTAAAAGTTCTCATAAAGCTATATTTTAGTGGGGGCAGATATACAAAAAATATTTTTCACGTACATTCTATGGAGTGCTAAGATGTCAAGTAAAGAAGAGGATGGAGACTGATGGTGAGGAACGGGTGCTTCCTCGAGGGTGAGGAAAGATCTCCTTAAGAGTTGTATTAATCATATCTTTTATTTTCTGCATTTTGAGACCTTGACCTCTGGGGCCTTGCTGAACTGAGAGACAGTCTCTCCAGGGCTAGCCAACTCCTAAAGATAGTAAACAACTCTCTCAGGGGTCAAACCACCTCCCCTCCCTCCTCTACCAGCTCCCACACTCCAGGCCGCTGTCCACTCACCCTCTTCACTCTAAGGCCAGATACCAGGTAACTAGGGACAGAGTCACTGAAATTATTCAAATGTGCCAAATCCTACTCCTGCCTGCCCTCCCATAAACCATGATAAAGGCTCCTACTCACAGTAACCCCTCGCTCTGCCTCCTGTCGGAGCCTATGTGGCCTGGCAGACCTCTTTTCTTGGTAACTGTGAATAACAAGCTATCTGTTCATCAGCAGCTGTCTCCTGATCTGTTGGCCTTATGATAGAGTTCATATTTTCTATGATACCCTGTATTTTAAAACAGAAGGGCACCCTCTGAGGAGAGAGGCCTGGATGAAGTAAGAAATGAGGCAGTAGAATACCTGGAGGGGAACACTCCATGCAGAGAACTTGGGCTAGCCTGAGGAAGAGCAAGTTGACCATGTGGCCAGAGCAGACTGAGCGAAGAGGAAAACACTATGAGAGACTGCAGGAAGGAGAGGGTGGAGGTGAACTAAACCAGGGCAGGCACCTGAGGCCCACTTGAAACTACTAGCAATTAGGCTGTCAATGGGGAGAGGCAGGGGGCAAATCCAGACACTACATTACTTTTCTAGATAATGCATAACTACGGTCAAAGGCAGAGACTGGGACCAGACATAGAAGTAGTTCCAGTCTCCCTCAAGGTAGCTCACTTCACAGGAATGACAGAAGAGAAATTCTGTTTCCTTATCATGATCTTTCATTACAATGAATTATTTCACTGAATTATGAAAAAAAGCACTGTGTTTCCGCAAACCAGAGCCCTCACACTTGACCTCCTGAGTCATCCTCATTCCCCACATCCTATTAGGCATTTTGACCAAACGAAGCTCCTTTTTCTCTTTGTTTCTTAACATAGGGAAATTTTTAGATCAAAAGCACTACTTATTCAGTTGGTCATTACAGGATAATCTTTGGCCCGGACTTCAGCCTATATTTTAAATGCAACATTTATTATGCATATGGTAGGCACAATATTTAGTATGCATATGATGGGTGCAAATTAATTAAAAACTTTCTCACATATCTTATCATATGCTAGGCCTGAGGGAGGCTCAGAAGTAGAAAATGGTATTCACCTCAAAGAGAAGCCATCAAGATAAACACAGATAAAACAATTAATAATAAGCTAGATTTTGTGGGATAGATTACAATTTTTCGGTAAATTCAGGGGAAAGAGAGATAAGAAGTGTTGGCATGATGAATGAAATGCTTGATTTTAGTTTTAGTTTTGACCTTCAAGAAAGCAGGGGATTTAGATGGAAAGATGATAGACTGTGTGAAGAGAACAAATTATGAAAGCAAGAGAGGAAATGGAGAATTTCTGGATAGTTAAGAGTTCAACCTGATTAGAAAAAGGAAAGTATGAAAAAATATATAATTGTTTGAGATATTTTAAACAATGCAAGCAAGAGTTTAGTGATAACTGGAAGAAATAAGAGTATCCTTGTGGTGTTTTTGTTCTTGTTATTTGGGATGCTGTAGATCAATCCCAGGACCTTTCACATGCTAGACAAACACTATACCACTGAGCTATACCCCCAGCTTTGATTGGTCATTTTTTAACAAATAAATGATGTGATCTGAATCATATTTAAGGTACCTGCTTCTGTTGGGATGAAGTCAAATGGTTCAAAAACAAAACAATAAAATCATGGACACTAGACATGAGTTAAATTAATTTCCTACGGTTGTCATAACAAAGCATCACAAACTGGGTGGCTTAAAACAACACACATTTATTTTCTCCCAGTCCTGGAAACTAGAAGTCCACAATTATGCTACTGACATTGTTGACTACTTCTGGAATATCTAAAGGAAACTCTGCTCCATGCTTCTATCCTAGCCTTGGTGGATGCCAGCAATCCCTGGCATTGTTTGGTTTGTAGGTGTAGCCCTCTGATTGCTGCCTCTGTGGGCATATGGCTGGCTGTCTCTCTCTCTCTCTCTCTCTCTCTCTCTCTCTCACTCTCTTTCTCTCTCCCTATCTGGATCTTTGTTCAAATTTCCCTCTTCTTATAAGGGCATCAGTCATTGGATTAAGACCCACCCAAATCCATGATGGCCTCCAAACTGGATTGTGTCTACAAAGATGCTATAAAGTGCCATTCAGAGGAAGCAAAGGTTAGTGACTGAATCACATCATTTTTAGGGGAATAATTAAGCCCTAAACATAAGGGCTTGGTAGTGACACAGGTGCAATGAACTGAATTATGTCACTTCAAATTCCATATGTTAGAGCTCTGACCCCCACTGAAATAGTATTTGAAGATGAGGCTTTGGGCAGTGATTAGGATTAGAGAGAGACATATGAGGAGGGTCCTCATGATGGGGTTATTGCCCTTATTGGAAAATACGCTGCAGCTTCCTCTCCCTCTCTCTCTCTCTCTCTCTCTCTCTCTTAGAATTCTGAAAGCCAAGAAGAGAGCCCTTACTGGAGAACTGAGTCAGCCACACCTTGAACTTAGGCTTCCAGCCTCCAGAACTGTGAGGAACACATTTCTGTTGTTAAAGCCATGCAGTCTATGGTATTTTGTTGTGGCAGCCTGTGCTAACACAACAGGCCTGGGGGTATTCATTCATTCAGAAGTTACCAGTACCTGTCCTGTGCCAAGCACAATGCTAGGAATGGGATGCCATGGGCCAGGGTGTTACATTTGATTCACTAATGCATTTAGGCGACTAGGTGTGTGTGTGTGTGTGTGTGTGTGTGTGTGTGTGTGATCACCTCCTACTATATTCTCAAATAATATACTTAGGCATCTAACATTATTGTAACAGGGAGAATGGAAAAGTACATGGGGATGTGATCATCTGGAAGGGTAAGAATTATAAAGCAATACCATGCAACACCAGGGCAACAAATTTGAAAGATGTAGAAGCAACTGAAGATTTCCTGAGAAAATGTAAAATACTCAAGTTAAATTAAGACATAAAAAAACTTAATTAGACCAATTATCATAAAAATGATTGAAAATGTGATTAAAGAACTTCCATTAAGAAGGTACCAGAACCAGATGAACTCACAGCTGAATTTTATCTAGCCATTAAAAAAAATAGATGATTCTATAATCTGTTAAATATTTTCAATCCTAGAAAAAGATGGAAAACTCAGTAGTTCCTTTCATAAATTCAGCCTGTTTAATATTAAATTTTATAATGATAATATATATAAGAAAGCTATAAGCCATCATCTAAGTTAAATATAGGTGAAAAATAAATTAACAGCAAATAAAACACAATAGTGTATCAAAAGACTAATACACTATGACCAAGTAGTACATATTCCAAGAATGCAAAAGCTTATTTTTATTATCAATTAATCTGTCAATTCAATTTATTAAAATTAAAGGAGAAAGTATGCAATTAGATAAATAGACACTGAAAATTTATTTAATGAAATGGTAAAGGTATTCTTAAATGAAGAATTCTAAATTATATGGGAATAAGTAAACACTATTCGTAGAAGAAAAACAACTGTTACTCTGAATGGTAAAACACTAAAATTGGAAGCCAGTCAAGGACATCTGCTGTTTCCACAATGAAGCAACAGTGTTTTAGAGAGAGCTGGTGGACAGCCTTCTAAGGTGGCCTCCAGATCTCCATCTCCTAGAATTCACGTGCTATTCATACAGTCCCCTCCTCTGGAGTCTGAGATTTGCTTTGAATGAATAAAACATGGCAAAGGTGATTGGCTGTCTCTTCCAACATGAGGTTACAGAAGACAGTAACTTCTCTCTTGCCAGCCCTCTCTTGTTCTGTCCAGCTCTTCTGGCTTACTGGCTCTGATGAAGTCTTCCAGCCAGCAACCAAGGGCTCAGCTGCAAACATGTGACTCTTTCCAAGAACTACCTGCGTGAACTTGATAGTAGATTCTTCCACACTTGAGCCCTAGGATGGTAGCAACCCACAACAACACCATGAGTGTGGTCTGTGAGAACTCCTGAAGCTGGAGACCCAGTTAGGCTGTGCTTGAGCTCCTGACTTATAGAAACTAGGAGACACTAAGTGCAAGAAAGTGAGAGGGCAGACATTTGCTGCCTGGAATGGGAGAAATAGTATTGACGCAATAATACTATTTTAATAAAAACAAAACATTTTAGAAAAAGAAAAGGCATAATGATTGGAAGGACATGCATATTGGAAGGCTGATGAGTTTGGTCGTAGGAGGAAGGGTCTTGATGGTGCACTCGTGTATTACATTGTTTTACTTATTTCAAAGAGCATCAGGTAAACCAAGTGTGGTGGTGCACACCTGTAATCCCAGTACATGGGAGGCTGAGACACGAGGATCACAGCAACTTAGTGAGGTTCTCAGCAACTTAGGGAGACCCTGTTTCAAAAATAAAAAATAGAAAAGAGCTTGGGGTGTAATTCAGAGGTAGAATGCCCCTGGGTTCAATCCCCAGTATCACACACAATAAATAAATAAATAAATAAATTAATGGCATCAATTACCTTCATGACTTGAAAATAAATTAAATACATACATTTTCTAAATAAACACAATATAGAACTGGGAGGGGCACATTTTCCCTAGTATTTGATGTTTCCTTGCTTGAAGGAGGTGATGTACTTTCTCGTCTCTCTGCTCACCCCAAGACAAGGTGCAAGGTGGGATTGAAAGCTTTACTGGTTCGTGGCTTGAGAGGCTCACTCTGCAAGCATAGCCTAGTTCAGCTCCTCTTCCCCTTGGGAGTAAAAGCATCAGGGAATAGACTTTCTACTCCACTTCTCCCAGGACAGGATTTCTCCTCACATGATTACAGGAGAGATATCGAGACTGCCACAAGTAGGGCTCTGGCTGGCGAGGAACTGTGCCCACTTCTTGGCAAACCCATTTGACTTTGATCACTGATGTGCTTCCTGTCTTGATCTTCCATTTGCCGTACACTCCAATCATTTCTCAATTTAATCAGAATTGGGCCAGAAGAGTGGAATGTCATTAGTTGATATCTTTTAAAAAGTAGTTTCAGCTGGGCATGGTGGTGCCCAAATAAATAAATAAATTGTTATATAAATACCATTTTCCATCAAAGGGGACCTGGTCTTCTTGGAGAAATGACTTTTTCTGGGACTGGGGCAGGGAGAGTACAAAATGAGCCTGGAACATCTTACTGTACCAAAAATGTTCACAGAGTCACATCAAAAGGACACAGAAGAGCCGGGCACGGTGGCACACACCTGTAATCCCAGTACTTGGGAGGCTGATACAGGAGGATTGCGGGGTGGAAGCCAGCCTCAGCAATTTAGTGAGGCTCTCAGCAACTTAATGAGCTAGTGTTTCCAGATAAAAAATAAAATACGGCTGGGGGTGTAGCTTGGAGGTAGAATGCCTCTGTGTTTGATCTTTAGCACCCCCCCAAAAAAGGATACAGAAGTTAAAGGGTCTCCTACTAGTCAGATCTGGCGCAATTTGAGCACCAAAATAAATAAAAATAGAAACCAAGTGTCACTGCATAAAATAAGTATTCAGAAGTTCATATATAGATGAATAAATAAATGTGGAGAAGATAAAAACTCTTCCCTACAATCAAACACCAACTAAAAAAGAGAAAAATGGAGTTAGAAAATCTTCAATGGATACCAAAATCAGTAGGTAAAAGTTTCACAATGAATGTGACCCTTTACATAGTCACAAAGTCTTTATCCTGCCAATTACTTATTGATTACAAAGAGGAAAATAGTAATTGTAAAGAGAATTCTGTTCAACTTAATATCTCCAAAATTAGGAGAAACTAACCTCCAATATTATGGTCATAATCATGTGTTTCCTGATAAATGTCCTAACGAAGGTTACAACATCATTTTAGAAGTGTTCTTACAAAAAATGCATAACCTGAATCTAGTCGTAAAGAAATATCAAGCTGGGGGTGCACAAACCTGTAATCTCAGTACTTGGGAGGATGAGACAGGAAGTCGCAGGTTTGGGGTCAGTCTTGGCAATGTAGAGAAACTGTTTCAAAATAAAGAATAAAATAGATCTGGGAGTGTAGCTCAGAGATAGAATGTTCCTGAGTTCAATCCCCAGTACCACAGAAAATAAAATTAAAAACCAAAACCAAATTAGATCAGGTGAATCCAAATTGAGAGGCATGTTAAAAAATACCTAAACAATACCTGGTTTGTACTCTTTAAAAAAAATTAAAGGTGAAAAAGACAAAGAAAAGCTGAGAAACTTTCAGGTAAAAGTGTGTCAAAGAGACATTTATGATCTTGAATTTGATTTTGAGCCAGAAGAATAAAAGCTAAGAAGGACGTTATTGGAGTAATTTATAAAATTTAAATATGGATTTGAACTAGATAATAGAATTTTATCTGTTAAATTTCTTGAGTTAGATAACCCTGTGTTTATGAATAAAAGGACATGATGTGTTCAATTATTCTAAATTGGTTCAGAAAAGAATAAATGTGATGCGTATGTTTGTGTATGTATATATATGTATACGTATACATACATATATGTATACATATATACATACACACAGATACATATAGACTGAGCAAGGCAAAATTAATACAACTGGTTAATTTGTGATTTGTACTTGTATATGTATATAGGATGTATATACATACATATTAGTAATATATATCTCATTTAATACATATATATTTTATATATATAAATATTATATATTTTATAAATATATTAAATATATTAAACACAAAATATAATATATTATATATATACTTATATATAATATATTATATATAAATCTCATTTAATATATTCCATTTAAGATACACACCATTTAGGAACTTGTTATACTTGCAACTCTTATGTCAGTTTGAATTAAAATGTCACTAAAATACTGGGTAATGATCCAGACAGATAAGCATTGAGTGGATTTACCAAGGGATTTCTGGGGGAGAAGTATACACACAGTTTTAATAGTGCCAAATGGGCATCTTTGGACCACAGTGCATAGGCAGAGTTCAGACTGTGGGTGTGTGTTGTGGTTTGTATTAGATTGGCATTTAACTTTTGCCTACAAAAGGGCTTCCATTTTGGGCCTCACGATATTTTGACATTTGACTTTTGACTGTAGTTTGTGTTGACTGTCCACAGCTGCTTCTATTAAGTCACTCTGGATCTCAGACCAGGGGCTGAGCCCCATGCAAAGGCATGTGAACATGAGCCTGCAGGTAGACTGCTGAGTCGTAGATATTGTGGTGGTTTTATTCATAATGCCAAGTTTAATCTCTCATGGGAAATTTCTTCCAGTTTGTTTGCTTTACAGGTTGTAGATTCTGCAAAACTGTCAGTGACTGGCATCCTGGCAAAGCTGAAAGTGTGGATATATTTGGTACTGCTGAATTTATGCTATGGCCTTAGATAATAATCAGTATTAGGCACTGAAAATGCATTTCTTTCCTGCATTAGGAGTTCTGATTTGCTTTGTTTTCTAAATTTGGCAGAGGTGCAACCTGAAAAATTGCATGTCTTGTTAACTCTTAGGACTTCAGAAAAATGTGAGGCATATGAACATTTTGATCTTATAACTTACGAGGCCCAGAAGAAACTGCACACATCCCAGTGGGAGAAAGTCTAAGCAGCAGCTGCTAAAGGCACCCCAAATCCACTGGTGTACTGACAATTATACAAGCTGAGATCGTGCAGAATAAGATATTAAAGAGGATAGACTCTGGCTTTTAATTTAATAAGAACTTTAGACTTTATACTTCTAAGTCCTAAAACAAATTAGAAGAAAGAATTTTAAATGTTGTTACAATAAAGGAATGATAATTGTTTGAGGAGATAAACATGTTTACCCTGATTTGAAACATTATACAATGGATACATGTATAGAAACATTGTATGGTTACCCCACTAATATGTACAATTTTTATGGATCAGTTAAAATAAAAATTTAAAGTTCAAATCCTCAGGGAAAGATACTTTAATTTTAGACTATAAAGTCTTTGAACTTCAGCTTGCAGGGGAATTTAACATTAAATTCTCCTTGAAAATGTGAAGTTGAAAAGGTTCATATTAAAATCTGAGGCATCTCAATTGTTATGAGCTAAATTATATCTCATTCTCCCAATTCCTGTGTTGAAGCTCTGACTCTCAGGACCTCAAATTGTGGCTGTATATGGAGATGAGGTCTTTAAAGAGGTAATTAAGTTAATGAGGTCACTAGGATGGGCCCTAATCCAATATGAATGTTGTCTTATAAAAAAAAGATTAGGATTGAGACAGTAGAGAAGGAAATCCATGAAAAGACAGTTGCAAGCCAAGAAGGGTGACCACTGTGAAGAAACCAACTGTGTTAACACTTTGATCTGACTTCTGGTCTCTAACATATGAGAAAATACGTTTGTATTGTTTAAGCCACAGAGTCTGTGTGCTCCATTATGGCAGCCCCGGTCAACTAACACAAACACGTTGTTGGATTTTATGACTGATACATGCCTATAAATCTACATTGGAGGAATGGTAGTTGTTATTGGGAAAATGGCCTAAAGATGGGAACAGAAATATCCTGAAAGATTGCTGGTTCACTCCTAACAAAGAATTTAGAGTTAAACCAAAAAATGGGAAATGTTATAAGGAATGTTTCTTCACTACTCCTGATGTTTCCTTCCTGTAAAGAGAATACAATTAAATGTAACTCCGTCGTCTCTCTGCCCTTTACTCGTTTTACCCCAAGATGGCAGGATGTGGTGACTTGTTCTCTTGGTAAGTTTTGAAGAATTAAGTTGGACATAGATGGCCCAGTTGTGCCCTTCTCGAGAGCAAGCAATTTGCAGGGAACATGCATTCTCTTCTCCTGGGCAAGAAGTCCACCTCGTGAACGGCTCTGTTGACTGGGTGGGTATTTCTTTTTTTTTTTTTTTTTTTTTTTTT
>PVJS01019167.1:21030-34097 GCA_004027185.1 Glis glis | reverse complement strand
GTGTGTGTGTGTGTGTGTGTGTGTTTTTACTGGGGATTGAACCCAGGGGCATTCTACCTTTGAGCTATACCTCCAGCCCTATTTTATTTATTTATTTACTTATTTTTTACTTAAATTTGCGATATTGGGGATTGAACCCTGGGGCATTCTATCTCTGAGCTATACCCCCAGCCCTATTTTTTATTCTTTATTTTGAAACAGGGTCTCATTAAGTTGCAGAGGGCCTCACTAAGTAGCTGAGGCTGGCCGAGAACCTGTGATCCTCCTGTCTCAGCCCCCCAAGTACTGGGATTACAAGCATGCTCCATCACGCCTGGCTTCAAGGGTCTCATTAAGTTGCAGGGTGCCTAGCTAAATTGCTGAGGCTGACCTTGAACCAGTGATCCTCCTGTCTCAGCCTCCCAAATACTAGGATTACAGGCATGTACCACCGTTCCTGGCTTCTTATTTATTTATTTATTTATTTATTTATTTATTTATTTATTTGCGGTACCGGGGATTGAATGCAGGGGCGTTCTACCTCTGCGCTACGCCCCCGGCCCTATTTTTTTTATACTTTATTTTGAAACCGGGTCTCACGAAGTTGCGGAGGGCCTCACTAAGTAGAGAGAGAGAGAGAGAGAGAGAGAGACAGAGAGAGAGAGAGAGAGAGAGAGAGAGAGAGAGGTGAGGCTGGCCGCAAACCCGGATCCTCCGGTCTCTGCCTCCCAAAGTACTGGGATTACAAGCGTGCGCCACCACGCCAGGCTCTTATTTTTTATTTTGAAACAGGCTTTCACTAAGTTGCAGAAGGCCTCCCTAAATTGCTAAGGCTGGCCACGAACCTGTGATCCTCCTATCTCAGCCTCCCAAGCATTTTGATTACAAGTGTGTGCCATTACCCAGGGCTTTGCAGCCTTCTCTTCTGCTCATAAAGTCAGAATCAGAAAACACATATCCAGCCGGGCGTGGTGGCACACACCTGTAATCCCAGGACTTGGGAGGCTGAGACCGAAGGATCGCAGGTTCGAGGACAGCCTCAGCAAGTAATGAGACTATCATCAACCTAGCCACACCCTGTTTCAAAATAAAAATAAATAGGATTGGGGGTGTAGCTTGGAGATAGAATGCCCCTGGGCTCAATCCCCAGTACCAGGAAAAGAAAGAAAACACACATCCAAGCCCTGCCGGCCAGCAGGAGGGGCGCACCATGGTGCCCAGACTAGACATAAAAGGCTGGTGTGAATGTTCTTGCCAGCAGGCGTTGGCCCCAGAGGCCATGGTACCCAACATGCCTCCCAGCCCTGTGGGAGGATGGTGGGCCCAGGGCCATCCCCAACCCTGTGTTCCACTTGGCCTCAGGCCTGCCCTCCCCCAACCACGAACTAGAGGAAACTCTCCCTGCCAGGCCACCACACTGTGCCGATGGAGCAGAGGCCCGCACCTTCTCTGCCCGGAGTCCAGGGAGGACGCCAGGTGCCGCCAGCCTCCCACTGAGCCCAGAGGACTGCTCAGCTCTGTCCAACGGCGCCCTCTGTCTGCCAGATGGGGAACTACAACAGTGTGTTGGAGATTGTGGACCATATGGGCACAGGAACATGCAGGTGCACACCAGCAGTGTGTACACATGCACATGGGCGTGCTCACCCATGCACACTCTAACCCACACTTGGGAACACGACCCCTGTTCCCAGAGGGTGAGTTGAGGCAGGAATAGAAGCTGGCATGGTGGTGTATGCTTGTAATCCCAGTACTTGGGAGGCTGAGACAGGAGGATAGCAGGTTCGAGGCCAGCCTCAGCAACTTAGCAGGGCCCTTCGCAACTTAGTAAGACCCTGTTTCAAAATAAAAGAATAAAATAGGGCTGGGGGTGTAGCTCAGAGGTAGAATGCCCCTGGGTTACATCCCCAGTACCACAATAAATAAATAAATAAATAAATAAATAAATAAATAAATAAATAAAAAGGCTGGAGTAGGTGCCTAGGGGCTCCCTGCCTGGCAGGCCCCATCGAGCCCAACATTGCCCCAGAGCTGCCAGTTACCCTGGCTGCCCAGGAAACTGCCTCGGGGCTCTAAGAACCCAGTCCTAGGGAGTGTGGGTGTATCAGGTCAAGGGGCTGTGGGCCTGCCTCTGAATCCCTGGCTGACAGTGGGGTCAGCCACCGACTATGCATATGGTATGGGGCTGGGAAAGTCCCCTGACCGGGCTGACCTGTAGGAGAGGGTAAGACTGCTTGTCAGCGCTCACCCCACAGGGGGCAGGCTCTGCCCAGAACCCCCCAGAGTCAATCCAGGAGGCCCTGCCACCTCCCACCCCTGGCCCCCTCCTCAAAGGCACCCTGTTGTGGTACACTCCTCCAAGACCTCCTCATCCCATCTAAATGCCCCACAAGGCCACCCTGCCCACCAGGGCCAGGCCACTCTGTCCAGCACGCCTCAGGATAGCCACCAGGCCTCCACGCTCCAGCAGCTGCTTTCAGGGCCTGGAACTAACCTGGCAGAGGCAGGGTCAGGACCTATTGCAGAACAAACCCACAAAGGGAGGGAGGAGTGAGCAAGACCACAGCTTGCTCTGCAGCAGGCTCAGCCTCTCCCAGCGGGTCTTATTCCAGTCTTGGGGGCTCACGCTGGGGTGGAGGTGCCTCCCCATCCTGCCTGGGCCATCCGCCTGCGGAGTGGGGTAGTCTGAGCCTGCCTGCAGCAGATAGCAGACACATGGGCCCTGCCCTTCGGGAGCTGGGGCTGTACTCCCTCCCAGGAGATACCTGCCTCAGGGTCCCAAGTCTCAGGGCCATGGCCTTAGGAAGGCAGGATCCAGGACTAGGGCCATGGTCCAGATGAAGCAGCGTGAGGGGAACCTGGTCCTGCTGCAGGTCCCCCTGTACCCTCAAATCCCATGGAGCAGAAATGACAGAAGTGTGAGAGAGACAGAGTCCAGAGGCCTGGGCCCAGAACTCTGTGAGACCTGGCAGTTTACACTGGATACCGAGCAGGGCCCACATACACATACCCGGGACGACTGGCATGCTCCAAGGGGCTCAAGGCGACTCAGAGCCCCCTAAGAAGGGTACTTTCACACTCAGAGATCTGACAGCGGGCTGTAGGTGAAGCAAAGGTGCTAACCACACCCACACGCACTGCACTGTCCATGCGGCCTGAGGTAGAAGTGGCCCAAGTGTCCATCAATGGGAGATGAGTAGGTAAACGAAACATGGCCCATTCATACAATGGACTATTATCCGCTCTTAAAGAGGAAGGTCATTCTGACACCTGCTACTGTCGGGGCGAGTCCTCAGCTCAGCTCAGGAACTCAGGATCTGCAGGGTCCTAGGCTAACGTGACGGAAAAGAATTTCAGCACAAGTCAGTCAGAGACATGGACAGAGGTTTATTTGGGGAAAAGGGAAGAAATACACACTCAAGAGAAAATGTGGGCCACCTCAAGATGAGGAAGGCATATTGGGGAGTTCAGGGCCCTTTTCTTATAGGGGACTTTCATGAGGCATGGGCTAGGGAAGGTGTGTCAGGATGGTCTCAGTCCCGTAGTCCCGAGGTGGTTCCTGGTGGTCTGGGGGTCTGGTCAACCTTAGGGTCCTCAGGCTGATTGGGGTCCTCATTAGCTGATTGACAGATAAGCTGGAGAGTGTCCTAAATTATAGGTTTCTCAAAATAACACACCTGTCTTGTTATCAATGCACAGAACAATTACAGTTTCTTTTAGTTAACTCTAAGATTTATAGATTTCCCAGGAATTTGGGTGAGTTAGACCTGGCAGAGAACTGGTTTGTGGAGTAGAAGCACTTCAGCTCCAGGTTTTTTTTTTTTTGGGGGGGGGGGAACTGGGGATTGTTTTGCTCCACCACGCCTAGCTTCCAGGTTCTTATATTAAAGTTTTATTTTACTTTTCTTTCCTGTCTGTCTCCTTTCTACCTACTTATTTCTTCTATCCTACATCACTACAACAAGGGTGAACCCTGAAGACATGATGCTGAAGGAAGTAAGCCCGTCACATGGGCATGGGATGCTCACTTGCACGAGGTCCATAGAGGAGTCAGATTCACAGAAAGTAGAATGACTGGTGCCAGGGCTGGGGTGCGGGGGATGGGGAGTTAATATTTAATAGGGACGGAGTTTGTTTTGCAAGATGACAAAGTTCTGTGGCTGGGTGGTGTGACGGTTACACAACAATGTGAATGTGCCTATTTTATTTATTTATTTATTTATTTTGCGGTACCAGGGATTGAACCCAGGGGAGGTCTACCTCCACGCTACACCCCCGGCCCTATTTTTTATACTTTATTTTGAAACCGGGTCACATGAAGTTGCGGAGGGCCTCACTAAGTAGAGAGAGAGAGAGAGAGACAGGGAGGGAGAGAGAGAGAGAGAGCGAGCTGAGGTTGGCCATGAACCCGGATCCTCAGGTCTCCGCCTCCCAAAGTACTGGGATTACAAGCATGCACCACCACGCCTGGCTGTTTGTTTTTTTTAATATGTGTGTGTGTGTGTTTCTGGGGATTGAACCCAGGAGCATTCTACCTCCGAGCTACACCCCCAGCCCTTTTTATTTATTCATTTATTTATTTTGTGGTATTGGGATTGCATTCTGCCTCTGAGCTATGCCCCCAGCCCTATTTTTTATTTTGAAACAGGGTCTCAAGCCGGGCGTGGTGGCACACGCTTGTAATCCCAGTACTTGGGAGGCTGAGACAGGAGGATCGCAGGTTCGCGGCCAGCCTCAGCTATTTAGTGAGGCCTTCTGCAACTTAGTGAAACCCTGTTTCAAAATAAAAAATAAAAATAGGGCTGGGGGTGTAGCTCAGAGGTAGAATGCCCCCGGGTTCAATCCCCAGTATCACAAAAAAAAAAAAAATTAAAACAGGGTCTCATTAGGTTGCAGAGGGCCTCACTAAGTTGTTGAGACTGGCCTCGAACCTACAATCCTCCTGTCTCAGCCTCCCAAGGGATTAAAAGCATGCGTCACCATGCCCAGCATGCATGACATTTTATAACACACTCATCTGTCTGATTCTGGGGAACCATCCAGCTCTGGAAAGCTGTGAGCACAACTGAGAGCAGCCAGCGAGCTGTCATCCAGGCAGGCTAAGGAATTCTGCAGCAGAGGACCAGCCTAAGACTCATTCCAGTGCTCCCCACTTGTACAAATGTGCCTACACAGGGGATTCTCCTTCAACCTAGGCTTGTCACCTCATTGGTTTCCTTGTGAACGAGTTATATGACATCTTTAACAGGTGTTCTTTTTTTTTGTGTGTGGTACTGGGGATGAAACCCAGGGGCATTCTATCTCTGAGCTACACCCCCAGCCCTAATTCTTTATTCTTTATTTTGAAACAGGGTCTCACTAGCTTGTGGAGGTCCTCACTAAGTAGCTGAGGCTGGCCGCGAACCCGGATCCTCCAGTCTCAGCCTCCCAAATACTGGGATTACAAGCGTGCGCCACCACGCCCGGCACATGTGTTCTTTTTTTTTTTTTTTTTGCGGTACCGGGGATTGAACCCAGGGGTGTTCTAATTCCGCGCTAAACCCCCGGCCCTATTTTTTATACTTTTTTTTGAAACCGGGTCTCACGAAGTTGCGGAGGGCCTTACTAAGTAGAGAGAGAGACAGAGACAGAGATAGAGACAGAGAGAGAAAGCTGAGGCTGGCCTGCGAACCCTGATCCGGATCCTCTGGTCTCCGCCTCCCAAAGTACTGGGATTACAAGCATGCGCCACCACGCCCGGTGATCACATGTGTTCATTTTTAAAAAACAAAGGTGCTACATAAAATAACAATCTTAAAATAGTTTAATAGTTATTTAAATAAGGCTTTGGGTGATTTTCCATATTTTTATAGTTTCTTTTTTCTACATATACATCTTTCAGAATCTATTCGTAATTCATGAGAACATCAGCTCCTCAGGGTATAAAAAGGGAGGTAGAAAGACATGGCCAGAAAGAAGGGTCCGCCTCCTTCCGGGTGCACGGGGCACACCCCGAGGGGGCACTGCCAGGTGTCCGCCTTCTTAGGACACCTTGGAGGTGCTGAGGAATCCACAGGATGGGGGAACCGGGGGCATGGCAGGTCACCATCAGCCCAGGGGGGCAGCCTGGCCGCTGGGAGAAGCGGAAGCCAAGGCCTTGTCTAGCACCATGGCTCTCGTGGGGGTGCTTCCCCCCTGGGGACATTGAGTAAATCTGCAGACATTTTGGGAGGTCATGACTGGAGGGAGGGAGTCAGGATGGTGCCACTGGCATGCAGTGGGTGGAGGTCAGGGGCGCTCAGCACAGACAGCCCCCATCACAAAGAATGTAAAACAAAGCCACGTGCTCCTGCACTGGCAGGTCATGCTCCTCAGGTGAGCCAACCAACCTGAGGGAGGACAGGGTCGTGCCCACTGACAGGTGGGGAAACTGAGGCTTAGAGGCAATGAGCCCAGTCCTGACCCAGACCTGCGTGGGCATCATGTCTGCTCACAGTCCCAGCTCATCCGGATGCCTCACGAGCCACCCGGCCCATGGTCTTTGTCCTCCTCTGCTATATGTCTGAGGTCAAGATCGACTTGAGTCTCTAAGTGGAGCCGGTTGTCCCTGGAAGCTAGAGGTCCTCACGGGCGGGGCTCAGGTCCACCCTCTGGGCCTGTCCAAACACCAGGAAGGTGCCCAGCCCCAGGTTGCTGATGATGGCCACCAGGTTGAACACAGAAGTCCAGGAGCCCGTGGTCTCGATCAGGTAGCCACCCAGACACACGCCCACCATACCTGCACCCAAGAGAGGCATAGGCAAGTTGAGTGCTCCAGGCTTGGGGGGAGGAGCTGGGGTGGGCAGGGCCTGGCACACAACCCCCAGGACCCAAGTGGATCTGGGGGTCCAGCCTGCCAGACCAAGGGGGGCGGGGCTCAGACTCTGAGGTTCCAGAGGGCAGGGACCCCCAGGTCACTGACAACCACCCCTGATGGGTCCCCCCATGGTATGTCCCCCAAAAGGGAAACAGAGCAATGGGCTAGTAGAGAAGGGGCCAAGGTGGAGAATGCGCCCAGCATCCCAGGCACTGGCAGAGGGCCAGGTGGGATAGTAGCCTATGAGCCAATTACCATCGGCCAAGCTACGTGGACACCCCAAAGGCAGCTCTGTGCTCTCCCTGGGTCAGCTTGGGTGTCCTGCCCACCTCCCCCCGCCCCCAGCTCCCAGGCTTGTTTTTCAATGGGCTGGAAGAGAACCCTTGGGCACAGAGCCTGCCTCTCACCTGCTAAAGCCCCTGCAGTGTTGGCCACACCTGTGAAAGGGCCAGAGAGAGAATAAGGAGGTCAGAGGTCACCCCACCTGCCTGGAGCAGCTCCCACTGGCCAGGGGAGGGGCAAGGCTGGGGCAAGCAGCATCCTCACCAAACAGAAAGCCGGCGCAGGACGGGGCCAGGTCCTGGATGTTCACGGAGATGCCACTGTGGAAAGTGGAAAGAAGCTGGGGGAGGCCTTGGGGCCTGGCCACCCACTCAGCTGGAGAGAGCTGGTGGTGCATGGGAGAGGGCGCCCAGACACCAGGAGGCACTCCCACCCTCGCTGTGGGCTCGGCACTAGAAACTACTCCTGGATGATGGCGGGACAGGCACGTTTGCGGCCCACATGAATGCATATTTGCTGTTTGCTAATTTGAAATGACATTGAACTGCTGATCCCCAGAGCAACTCCAGTGATCTCTAGGTGCCACCCGAGTGGACCGGGAGGGTGCACAGCCACAGGAAGGCCTCACAGCTGTGTTGGTGGTGAGTCTCTCCAGGTGAGTCTCTCCTCTGGGCCTCTCCAGGTGGCTGTCCTTGTTTCCCTGAATGGCCCTGGTCCACACCATCTGGATACCCAGATCAGCAGGGCCATGTGACTACTCCTGGGGACCCTGGCCCAGCCCTCCTGTCACAGGCCCCTGGGCCAGGACACACTGAGGCCTGGGGTGGGCGGCAGCACTCTGGCACGCAGGACAGTGGTCCTACCTGTGGTTGAAGGTCTGGAGACCAATGCAGGCTGAAGCGAAGCCCACAGCCTTGAGGAAGCTCGAGGTGTGGCCCAGGCACACTGCGAACATGCTGGACAGGCCGAGGCCCATCACCTGCCGGAAGGAGGGCCGGTGAGGGGCAGCAGGAGCCGCTGGCCTACAGGGCACATCCTGGTGTCACCCAGCCCTGATCTCGCGCTGCCTAGGTGGCCCAGCTGGACTTCTATAAATTGGTGGCATCTAAGACTACTGCCAGAGTGACCCAGACAACCTCTAACTTTGTAATAATAAAAGACATGAATATTCTTCCCCTTTATTAGCCTATCTTTCTCTCATTTCCTTTCTCCTATATCCATACCCTCCTGACCCCCAAGGGGCAGGAAGTTGATTTGTGAGTTTATCTTCCACTTTTACTATTCTTGTCCAAAAATAAAGGGTTTTTTTTTTCGGTACTGGGGATTGAACCCAGGGGCATTCTACCTCCGAGCTACACCCCTGGCCCTATTTTTTATCCTTTATTTTGAAACCGGGTCTCACGAAGTTGCGGAAGCCTCACTAATTAGCTGAGGCTGGCCGCGAACCTGGATCCTCAGGTCTCTGCCTCCCAAGTACTGGGATTACAAGCATGCGCCACCATGCCCGGTTTTTACTTCTCAATTGGTGCTTGGTCTTGCTATTGATTCCATGATTTTTTTTTTTTGTACTGGGGATTGAACCCAAGGGCATTCTACCTCCAAGCCCTTTTTAATTTTTATTTTGAAACAGAGTCTCACTAAATTGCTGAGGATCTCACTAAGTTGCTGATGCTGGTCTCAAACCTGCAATCCTCCTATCTCAGCCTCCCAAGTACTGGGATTACAGGTGTGTACCACTGTACCGGGCTTGGTTCCATAATTCTTTATTTTATTTTATTTTACTGTACTGTATTTTATTTTATTGTAGTACTGGGAATGAAACCAAGAGGCATTCTACACCCCTAGCCCTATTTTATTTTTTTATTTTTGAAACAGGTTCTCACTAAATTGCTGAGGATCTCACTAAGTTGCTGAGGCTGGCCCCAAACCTGTGATCCTCCTGTCTCAGCCTCCCAAGCACTAGGATTACAGGTGTGCACCACCATGCCCAACTTGGTTCCATAATTCTAACAGGGAGAAAGGAAAGGACCCAGCCTTTGGGGTCAAAAACTGGTAACAGTGTCTGTCCCCACTTGGCAGCTGCCCATGTACCCTGAACAAGGGTCAGGTCTGCCTGGCCCCTCCCTAGCTAGGGGCCTCCCCAGAGGACATCTGGGATGAGACCCTCCACAGGTAAGCCCAGCCTGCTCAAGGAGAGCTAGACAGAGGCCCTGCTTGAGGCACTCAGGCCCAGATGGACACAGAGGGCCCACGTTCAGTGCTTTGAGAAAGGTCTTGGGTCTGCCACACCAGCCCCCAACACTGACCCCAGAGCACCCTTTGTCTAAGCAGCCACTGCCTGGGTGCTGGCGCTGGTGGCTTGGCCTCTGATGGTGTGGACGCCGCACAGACTCACCACCTCTAGATGACTCAGGAGTGAGTACCAGGTCTGAGGCCCTGCAGCAGTTGCAGCTTTTCTAGCCCACGACTTTGACCATGGCCTCGTCCCACCAGTCAAGTGATTTGGGGACAGAATCCTCAGGTCCCAAGAGACCAGAACTAAACAGGGACTCAAGAGAGCCGTTCAAGTGCTCTTCCTACCTGCATGAACTTGCGCACCGTGATGGTTCTGTAACCTGAGTGGGGAGACAGACCCAAGGCGGTCCCATTAGCCCATGGGCTGGCCCTTGGTGCAGTCCCAAGTGCAGGGCCCACCCGTCCAGCTACTGCTGCAGGGGAGAAGGGGGAGGGACAAGATGGCCCGGGACAGCGCCTTGGATGAGGCGCTCTATGCACAGTACAAGTGCATCAGAGGAGTCCCAAGGCTGCAGTCTGGGCAGAAAGCACAGAGGATGGACAGCTACATGGACAGTTACAAAGATGCCACTGTCAGGCGCAGAGTCTGTTTTCTCTGTCTCCAAGTTAGTGAGTGTGTAAGACTTTTGTATTGAGGAAAAATACTTTTTTTTTTTTTTTTTTTGCGGTACCAGGGATTGAACCCAGGGGCATTCTACCTCCGAGCTACACCCCTGGCCCTATTTTTTATTCTTTATTTTGAAACCGGGTCTCACAAAGTTGCAGAGGGCCTCACTAAGTAGCTGAGGCTGGCCGCGAACCCGGATCCTCTGGTCTCAGCCTCCCAAGTACTGGGATTACAAGCGTGCGCCACCACGCCCGGCTTGAGGAAAAATACTAACATCTTGAGAACGAGCACACACCTGCACTTGTGTCTGTGAGGACATGGTCCCTGTGGGCTGCGAGTGCTGCCAGAAGTCTGTGGTGGGCTCACAGCTGACATAGGACACCCGCTTCCCCCAGGCTCTGGAAGGTTCAAGAGCAAACCAGGGTACCTGTGACCTCTGATGCCACTAGAGGGTCAGGAGCTGTGTTGGGCCCCAGGGGGGAGAGCACCACAGTCACCCAGTCACTGTGAAACCAGGGCCTCTCACTGCACCCCAATCCTGTCTGGCTCCAGGCTCCCTCGCCCCAGGCTGCCTCCTTCTTGAGCTCTGGAGGCTGGGTCTCTCTGTCACAGCATGGTCCGTGGGGGTGGGGTCTCTCCCCAGTGCTGTAGCTGCACCCCCAGAGGAAGCCTCCACTCCCCCCCCAAGGTGAGGTATTTAGGGTGTGGCTCCCCTCGGGCCGGCCCCCAGGACTCACCCTGACGAATGAGATGATCAGAGAGAAACCCGCTGAACAGACTGGCAGGAATCGCCACCAACCAGGGCACCACATTGAAGACCCAGCCCTGCAGGGAGGAGCTCGGTCTCAGATGTGGCCAGGCAGATGCAGGCAGGGTGGCTGTCCCAGGCACACTGCTTCCCAGGGGAACTCTGCCCATACCACAGGCTGGACCCCAGGGCAGAGGGTGCTGGGAAAGGCAGGCTCCATCCACCTCTGGGCAAGTGCCAGGTCTGCTAGTGGTTCACCCTGCAGCCCCAAACCCCCACCTAGCTTCTTACCCCATGGCCAGGCAGGCCACCCCACCCTGGGGACATGAAGTCCAGGGGGTCCTGGTCACCAGAACCCGGGTGGCTGACGGCCTCAGTAGAGGAGCCCAGTCAAGACAGGTGATGCCCCGTCCTATCCCAGCCCCTGCTCAGGTCTCCCTAGGGAATGGCCACTACAGATGGGTGGCCATGCCTGGACCACAGAGTATTAAAACTGCCACAGAGCCAAGGGGCCCTGCCACTTGTGTGCGGGGACCACAAGGGCCATCTGCAGTCCAGACCTGGCACAGGGTAGGGCCGGGCAGCTGTGCGACTCTCCTCACCCTGCGTAAACCCCAGCAGGGCCACCCACCTTGGAATAGGGGAAGGTCTCTTTGAAGAATGTCGGCAGCCAGGAGAGGAGGATGAAGAAGGAGCAAGCCGAGGACAGCTGGGAGCAGATGGCCGCCCTGCGTGAGGACACCAGGCTCAGGGCTCCAACCAGCCTAAGCCCTTCCCCGCAGCCCAGGCCTGGACCCTCCCACCCCTTCTCCCATGCACCCAAGTCCTCTGTGACCTTGGCCATCTTCTGGGGTGTCAGGACCTGGGGCCACTCTGGGCACCAGCCAGGTCCATACTCCATGCCAGCCATCCCTGCCCCCATGCTCTGTCAGGCCATGCCAGCCCCAGCTCACCAGACGGAAGGCTCCCGGAAGAGATGTCTCCAGGGCACCTTGGAGGGCCTGGCCATAGGCAGGCCTTGAGCCAGGAAGTCTGGGACCAGGACGCGGTCTAAGGGAGCAAGTGGTTTTCAAGCAACAGCCTCAGGACCGTAACACACCGGCCATTTGGAGGTGGCTACAGAGGGCCCACACCTGCCTCCTGCCCTCTCCCCATGGAATTCCAAAAGGAGGCATACCCTTGGGGTCCCCAGGAGCCCCTTCTCGCCATCTGAGTCTTCATCTGCGCCTGCCACCCACCTCTGACTTCTGCAGGGCCCCCCGTCTGCTGTAACCACAAATGGAACTTTGTAGACAGGACAAGAACACGTCAATGGGCTGAGTGCGTGTTTTTCCTCGGGCTCTAGTCTAGAGGGTTCTGTGAAAAAGCCACAGCGGGGGGTCCTGCTGAGCTGTGGGCTTCGCTGCTCCATTACCTTTCTCACTCAGCAGGTACTTGTACACGTAACACACCCAAAGCAGGGTGAGGCCGCCTGAGAAATAGAAGACGCTCTGCCAGCCGCAGCAGTCCAGGAGCAGGGAGCCCACGGCCCCCGTCACCAGCGTCCTGGGAGACAAGGAGGAGTGAGGCGTGACCCTTGGCTGCTTTCTGCAGGCAAGGAGACCCAGAGAACCCTTCCATGGTACAAACTGAGCCTCTAAAAAAGAGAGCATTTTAAGTCCTTAGAAGCCGCTGCTGCCCCAGGCCCTGTGTGTTTTGCTAAGGATTCTGGTGTCAGGGGAAACTTCGCAGAGGCCACAGGGCTGGGGAAGATGGAGTGGGACAAGGCTCAGGGACAGCTGTGTGGGACCTGAGCGACTTTGGATTTCTTGCTTCTGGGCCTTTAAATTGGCCTACAATCTGTCCTGGATTTTTTTTTTTTTTTCAGTACTGGGGATTGAACTCAGGTGCATTCTACCTCCAAGCTACACTCCCAGTCCTATTTTTTATTCTTTATTTTGAAGCAGGGTCTCACTAAGTTGTGGAGGGCCTCACTAAGTAGCTGAGGCTGGCCGCGAACCTACGATCCTCCTGTCTCAGTCTCCCAAGTACTGGGATTACAAGCATTGGCCACCACGCCCGACTTCTATCCTGGATCTTTTAAACCAAAAAGGCAGTGGAGCCGGGCGTGGTGGCGCACGCTTGTAATCCCAGTACTTGGGA
Source organism: Glis glis (assembly GCA_004027185.1). Classification (NCBI taxonomy): domain Eukaryota; kingdom Metazoa; phylum Chordata; class Mammalia; order Rodentia; family Gliridae; genus Glis; species Glis glis. The sequence goes on along the minus strand of PVJS01019167.1, from coordinate 21,209 downwards.
GGCTGAGACCGGAGGATCCGGGTTCGCGGCCAGCCTCAGCTACTTAGTGAGGCCCTCAGCTACTTAGTGAGACCCGGTTTCAAATTAAAGTATAAAAAATAGGGCCGGGGGTGTAGCTCGGAGGTAAAATGCCCCTGGGTTCAATCCCCGGTATCGCCAAAAAAAAAAAAAAAAAAAAA
>PVJS01019167.1:0-20930 GCA_004027185.1 Glis glis | reverse complement strand
TTCCTGAGGGGTGGCACACACCTGGGGCCTCTGTCTTGTCCCCCTCCCCTGGCTTGGGGTCAGCACTCTCCCTGACCCTCCCGGCCCCACACAGAGCCCTCTCTGCTCTGTACCCCATGGCCTGATCAACCACAGGACTCCCAGGGGAGATGGGATTTCAGATGAACACTAGTGTTTATCTGACATTCACAGTTCATTGGGTGCCGAGCTTTTGTTGCTAAACCTGCTCACCCTGGCCCTGCCTGGGGCTGCCCCCTACCCCACCCACAGACACCCCTCTGCCCTCTGATTCCTGCCCTCCCTGAACTCAGCCACAGCAAACTGAGACCCGCGTCAGCAAGCCTCTGTCCACCCTCCAGAGGGTCTACCCGCTAAGACCACTAAGACCAGCATCTGCGGCTGGGGAGCTCCCTGAGGGCATGGGGTGCAGGGAGGACCTGCAGAGTATCTGAGACATTCAGACCCTGGTACCTGGGGCGTTGTTGGGCTTGGTGGTGGTGTTTTGGCATTATAGATCTTTCTGAAATTCTGAAATTTTATCCTCTATGGTATATGTAACAGAAGAACCATGTGGCAGTCTTGTGCCTGAGTCCACAGACTCCCCTGGGCATGGGCAGCAGAGGCTGGCCACTGGCTCTGTGCACACAGATGAGCAGGAATGGGATGAAGGGACTGCTTCCCCAGCCCAGGGACCAAGGCCCAGCCCACACTACCTGCCAGTGCAGGAAAGGTGGCTAGGTGTGGTAGTGTATGCCTGTAATCCCAGTACTTGGGAGGCCGAGACAGGATTGCAGGTTCGAGACCAGCCTCAGCAACTTAGCAAGACCCTGTCTCAACATAAAAAAATTTTTTTAAAAATCGGGCTGGGGGTATAGTATAGCTCAGAGGTAGAATGCCCCTGGGTTCAATCTCCAGCACCACACACACAAAATATATCTATATATTGCTAAGGGAGAGGATGCTCCGCATGGGCCTCGGGAGTGGTAACTGGTACCTCAGAGCCCGTCTGGGGCTAGCAGTGCCCTCGAGGCACCCTCCAGACCCACAGGCTACCCCTCTAGGGGCACGAGGCAGGGCTGGTCCTCACCCGAACTGGGAGCCAGCCCCCACAGTGCTGTAGGTGAAGGCTCGCTCGCTGTCCCGCACTCTCTGCGACAGCAGGCTGGTCTGGGCGGGGAAGTAAAGGCCTGGAACGAGCAAAGGATGCGTTCACCGGGGTGTTCAGCCCTCGAGGACCAGCAAGCCCCGGGGTGAGAGCCGGGCCACCCACTCAGCTTTGGGCTGTGAAATCAGAGGCTCTCCATGTGTCCTGCACCCAAGGGACTGGCAGGGCTGGGCTTGCAGCAACACTTGGCCGAGGGGACAGACTCAATTTGGGTGAGAGTCGCCCAAGTATCACCAGAATGTCTGTGAGAAAGACTTCTGCTTCCAAGCTGCATCCTCCCCCAGGATCAGGGCTTCTCTAGAGGGCCATGTCCCCAAAGCACAGGACTGGGAAACCCTAGCATCTCCCCTCTGCTGTGGACAACACACACAGACACGGCAAGGCACCCATGGCCCATTGCATGGCCGCTCTGCTGCCCCCCTGCCCCCAGAGCAGACTGTTGGGCAGAGGACAGCACGCAGGCATGTGTGCACACTTACTCCCTGGTCCATCTGCCGGTGTAAGAGGCGAGGGCCAGCAGCATGAGGGAAGTGGCCCAAGATGCCCCTTACCTTGGAGCAGCCCCATGAGGATGCGAGAGAAGATCATGAAGGCCAGGTGGGCATCGCCCAGGTAAGTGACCAGCGGCGTGACAACGGTGATGAAGCCCCAGGTGGAGGCAGACAGCAGGATGACCTTCTCGCCCCCAATGCTGGAGGGGACAACAGAGGGAGAGGATGGGTGGCTATGCGGGTGGGCCGTGGGGCACCATCCCTGTGCAGAGTGGCCTCTGGGGTAGACGCTGCCATGACCGTGTCGTACAGAAGAGGGGCTAAGAGCTGAGAGCACAGGGCTGAGCCCAGTCTGTCTGTCCAAGGCCTCTGCAGCTGCCCGCCCCAGAGCTGCTTCTTACGGTGCTGGGGGCTCCTGCTCACCCAGGTCTGCCAGGCCTGGCCTCTCCTTTCCCCAAGCTTTTTTGTAGAGCTCCTTTCCTAGGGGCCCTCCCTCCTGGAACCCGGGTGACAGGGAGTGGGGAGGGCAGTTACCGGTCCCCAAGGTGGCCACCCACGACCTGCGTCAGGCAGTAGCCCCAGAAGAAGCTGCTGAGCACGATGCCGGCCTCTTTCTTATTCCAGCCAAAGTCCTGGCTCATGGCGACAGTGCAGACAGGCACGGTGACGCGGGCGCAATACAGCAGGCAGGTGCCCAGTAGCAACGTCCCCGTCCATGCCTGGCATTCGGGCCTGCAGGGAAGGAGGAGAAGGTTTGGCCCTGGAAAGCACCATGGGCAGCTCTGATCACTCAGAGACTTGGGGACGGGGACAGCCTCTTTATTTCCTTCCTTCCTTCCTCCCTCCCTTCCTCCCTCCCTTCCTCCCTTCCTCCCTCCCTTCCTTTCTTCTTTCCCTTCCTTCCTTCCTTCCTTCCTTCCTTCCTTCCTTCCCTCCCCTTTCCTTCCTTCCTTTCTTTTTTCTTTCTTCCTCTTTGTGGTACTGGGGATTGAACCCAGGGGCATTCTACCTCCAAGCTACACCCCCAGCCCTATTTTGAAACAGGTTGCCGGGGGCCTCACAAATTGCTGAGGCTGGCCATGAACCTGTGATCCTCCTGTCTCAGCCTCCCAAGTACTGGGATTACAAGTGTGTGCCACCATACCCGGCTTGAGGGGACAGCTTCTTTAGCAGGCATTTTCACAAGCTCACAGACATCTAAATGCACCTATCCACTGACCCTCCAGAACACAGGTGGATACCAGACATGAGCCAACAGAGGCGGGGGACAGCCTGAACACTCCGCAGTGAGGGGGCAGGTTAAATACAGGACGGCGCGTCCACATGTACTTTGGTGCTTGGGCCGTGCGGCCTCCTGCCAGGACTGCAGCCAGAACCCACACGAGGACAGGAGGCCGCAGGGCCCACATTCTCAAGTATCCTTCAGAACCGGGGAGGAGGGGGCTCAGGAAGGCAGCCAGGCCAGGTGGCGCTGACAGCTAACCCTGCAGGGGCACAGCATGCTGGGCAAGGGAATCCAGAGGTGTAGCAGGAGGGTCCCGGGGAGCAGCACATGAGCCCCAAGGGTCTCCAGGAAAGCCACCAGGTCTGTACAGCAGAGGACTCCAGGGCAGGCAGGGCTGGGGTCCCGAGAGGACATAGTTGTGGGACCGCTAAGGAGTCTAGACCGGGCTGTGGCAGCCAGATCCGGCACAAAGCCCCACCCGTGACCCTCCCAGGCAGGCAGGCGTGGCTCCTCAGCCACAGTGCCGCAGATTACAGACGGTGGAGGTGAAGGTCACCCAACAATGTAAATAACAGAGGGGCCAGCTCCACCCTGGATGCCCCAGGTCCTGCTAATGGGCTTCGGGTGGGACACATAAATCCCTCGTTTCCGCTACACCTGGAAGAAAGGCTTCTTGGGCGGTGGTTAAGGCCAGGCCGGAATCGCAGCCTCCCTGGGGGTGGCCTAGAGGAGGTTCCCTCTGCCCCAGGGGGTACAGGGTTGGCCCCACCTAGGTGCAGCTGCCCTGCCCAGGAGCGGAAGGAGGGCAGGGGCTCCCCACTCCTGGGCTCCGGCCTGCTCACAATGGGTGGGGTCAAGATGGCAGCCCCCAGGGTCCTGGTGCAAGCTGAGCTTTAAGGGGAAGAAGGGCTAAGGAAGGACCCACAGACAGCTGTCCCCTCCCTGCTTCTGGGCAGCCATTCCTTTGCTCCTTTGGCAGGAGTCCTGGATTCTGAGCACTATGGGGCGCCATACTAGTGACAGCCAGATCGCAGAGACAAACACGTGTAGAAAGCACACTGCGGTCCCATCCCTGAACTCTAACCCTAACTGCAGTCTCATCCCTGAACTCTGGCCTGTTCTTGCCCTCTAGTTCCCAGCTCAGCAGGTAACTAGGTAATAACTAGTTAGGAGCTAATAAGCAAGGGGGTTCTGGGAGTTTCCACTGCGCAGAGGCACCAAGCCCCCAAGTCCCGGCCCAACACCCTCAGTCCTGCCTGCTCCCTCCCTCCCTCTTTTTGATACTGCCAATGGTCACTCAGGGTGCAGCTCCACAGACGCTCCAGAGCAAAAGTATACCCAGTGCCTTGAAGGGACCAGTAGAAACCAAATAAGAAAGAATCAAAGGGAAACCAGCCCCAGCCCTGTCGCCACCAGGCTGGCTGCAGGCCTTTGGTTGGATGGGAGTGAGGAGCGGATGGAAATCCGACCAGGAGGTGGTTCAGGCTGGCGGAGGTCCAGATCCAGGCCCAGCAGGGTCAGCACAGTTCCAGGAGAGGAAGGTCCAGTGGGCCAAGCAGAGTAGGGGAAAGGGACCTCCAGCAATGATCCAGTGATTTCCATAGAACTCCTCCTCCTCCTTCTTTTCCAGCTAACCTTAGAAATCCCCAGTTCTATTTCTTTCTTTTTTTTTTTCTTTTGCGGTACTGGGGATTGAACCCAGGGGTGTTTTACCTCCGAGCTACACCCCCAGCCCTATTTTTTATACTTTATTTTGAAACCGGATCTCGCGAAGTTGCGGAGGGCCTCACTGAGTAGCTGAGGCTGGCTGCGAACCCGGATCCTCTGGTCTCAGCCTCCCAAGTACTGGGATTACAAGCATGCGCCACCACGCCCGGCCAAATCCCCAGTTCTAGATGTAAAGATAACACCTGGGACAGGCATGGGACTGGAGGGTAACAGTTGACAAATTTGATGACTCCTGGGACCACAGTTGCTTCCTAACTCCACCTTTCACCAAGCCTTGGCCCACAAATCCCCAAGCCCTCTCCTGGGGAGGCGGATTTGAGGCTCTCCCTCCCATCCAGGCTTGGCCAGTTGCTGAATAAACTCTTTATCTTACAAGACTCATTGTTTCAGTGATTAGCCTCCTGTGCTGGAGTGGAAGGCACTGTTCAGCGACTGCAGGCCTCCAGGTGAGGCCCTGCCCCCGCAGCCTCCAGGGACTTTCACTGGCCTGTCTTCCTGGGTCATTAGGAACAGAGACATCTGAAGAGTTGCCTCGGCCTAGAGCAGCCCCAGAGACATAAGGACTGAATGCCAGGTGGGACCCTGGGTGGGGACACTGGGGAGAAGCTGAGGAAGCCAGCAGAAGGGAGGACTTGGGATAAGGATGCATCCACATGGCCTGTCGATGGAGACAAGGGTACCCCTCACTGAAGATGTAAGAAGGGGATACTGGGGTGGGGCACTCAGGAACTCTGCACTATCTTCATGATGACTCTGAAATACACACTTCAGCTTTTCAAATAACTCCAGTCCACGCAGTGGGAGAGATAGCAAGTGGAAGGTGTGGGGAAGGGGTGAGAGACTGGAATCCTGGGCCGCCTGTGGAGCAGGAGGGAGGATAGCTCAGGTAGGGCAGGGAAGTGCAGCCGGTCCCCAGTTGGCGCTCCCCAGAGGGGTGGCAGAATGAATGCTGGATGCCTGGTTAGAGGAGGGAACCACTGGCTGGCAGGAGTAGGGGCAAGAATGGACAGCCTGTAGGGACAGCAAAGTCACCAAGAAAATGATGGGACTTGGCAGAGAGGAGGCCTGGAGCCACCAGCCAGGAACCCAAATCATTAGTGACAACTGGGGGTATCCAGATGGGGAGGCAGCATGGGCCTCAGAGAACAGCTGTTGGAACAGAATAGGGGTGACCAGGAGACAGATGGCGGGGGAGGTGGGGCCCTGGGGAGCTGGGAGCTCTGGGCTCTGGGGAGAGGGTGGGAGGAGCACTGCTGGAGGAGTGAGCAGACAGAGGGTGTGTGGGCAGGTCCCAGCCTTCCCAGCACTCCCCAGGTGTGGACTTTGGGGGTAATGTGGGAAGGACAGTCTGGGTTGCAGCTTCCCCTTCCCCTGGGAGAGGTGGAGCCTCTCTGTGACCCTTGAGGAGAGATGAGAGACCCTTGAGGCTGGGGCTCTGACAACACCTGATGGTGGGGCCTGCCAGCCCAGGGCATGATGAGTGGGCCAACAGGAGCCTCCAAGTCTGAGCCTCTACACACACACACACACACACACACACACACACACACACACCCCTACACCTTTGAGGACCCAGCCCCAGGAGGGGACAACAGGCTCTGGGCCCTCCCCTGCACCATCTCAGCAGGCTCCCCACTTCAGGGCTACACCTTGCAGGGGTGGACTTAGAGCTCCCTGCCTCTCTCTAGGGAGTGGGGTTCTCAAATGCTAGTTTTCTTTCTGGAACTGGAGAGGACAAGACAGGTGCTGGGTGGGGAAGTCAGGCAGAAGGGGGGCTCCAGCCAGCAAGGACCCAGATGAGTTCCATCTGCCTGAGGCCCGTCAGGGAAAATTGCAAAGCAGCAGTTCCTGCCACACTCTGGCTTTCCCAAGCTGGGTGTGTACGCCTGGTTCTTTCTCAGCTCACCAGGAATTGGTTTTCTGGGCTGAATCTAAGATGTGGGACCCCTAGGAGGGAGTTGAGCTGCACAGGCTCAGGCACCCAAGTCTCCTCCGGAGTCTGTCCTTGGACTTGACAAAACCCTGGCTCAGAGAGGGCTCCCCAACCGTGCACCCCGTTCCCATCTTCATCTGTTCTTGGGACGTTGTCCTGAGCAAACATTGCTACAGGGTTACCAGGAACATGGGGTGACACAGTCCAAGCTGCTGCTGGCTGGTCTGCCCCACCCTGCCCTGCCCCAGCCTCCAGAGCCATCCTGGGCCACCCTTTACCCATGCACAAGGGGCTTGGTTAGGGCTGACTGGATGAAAAGAGCCCCAGCGGGGGCTTGGGGACAGCACTCTAACTTCCCACTACAAGCTGGATGGTCCAAACAGAAAGGAGCTTTCCCGCTTCATGAAGCCAAAGCTACAAAGAGGTCACCTGCCCTGGAAGGGACATGCCCAGCATGCCTAGATGCACAACAACGACAATCTGGCCCTGGAAGAGCAGTTAGAAATGGCAGCACCAGCTGGGACCTGGCCCTCCAGAAGGCCAGCACGGTGCTCCTCCTCAGTGGCCTCAAGAGGTCAAGAAAAACCCATCCGGCTGGGTGTGGTGGCACACGCTTGTAATCCCAGCACTTGGGAGGCTAAGACAGGAGGATCACAGGTTCAAAGCCAGCCTTGGCAACTTAGCAAGGCTTTCAGCAACCTAGTTGAGACCCTGTTTCCAAATAAGAAATAAAATTTGGCTGGGGGTGTAGCTTGGAGGTAGAATGTCCCTGGGTTCAATCCCCAGTACCATAAAAAGAAAAATAAAAAGAAAAACTCATCCAATTTTAGGCAACCAGTGTGCCTGAGCTGGAGGCGCTGGGGCCGGAGGGCCTGTGGGAGCAGTGAATACTCCCCTGTGGCTTCCTCCTCCGGCCCAGCCCTCGGCTAGGCGGGTGGTGCAGGCTGGGCTGGTGAAGGGACAGCCTCTGGGGACTCAGAACCAGGAAGTCTGGCTGGAAGGGGTGGCCCTATGCCACCAGCTGCCTGAGGGCTAATAAGGACCCCAGTTCCAGAATCCCCCACTCTGCTGGGGGAGGGGATGATTAGGAATCAGAGCTTAGAGCAGGACTTGCCTGAGTTACTCCACCCATCCACTTGGCCCCCACCCCCAGCCTCAGGCCAGTACCCCAGCGTAGCAGGTGCTTCCGGCCAGCCTTCTGCAGCCTGAGCTTCCTGCGATGGCCCTGCGCAGAAGGACCCACGGCCGGGCACACAGGTGGACATGTGGCCCTTGATTCAGAGAAGGGGTATGTGTGGGCGCCCAGCAAGCCCAGGGAACACTCCCTCACCATGCCTCAGGCAGGCCTTCTGAGCCAGGCGGAGGGCTCTTAGAGGAGGCGTGCATGTGCCCACAGGCACCTATTGCTATTACTACCCGCCCGTGGGCTGTGGACGGCTTTGACTCTGGGAGTCCCCCATGCTAGAGGCCTGTGGTGAGCTCAGGGAGAGAAGCAGGTAAGGGGAGGGCCTGGTCACACCTCAGGAGCCAGGTGGGCTGGGCAGAGGCGCCTGGGTAAACAGTGGGGAGGGAGGCCACACACCCTGATCCCGACAGACACACCCCTTCTAATTGGCACCGGCAGGGCTGTGGCTTGGCTTGGCCCTGTGTGCCTTTCCCATGGCCCTGGCCTGGGGGTTTCTTTTAACTCCTACCATGTCTTCCACTGGTCCACTGTCCAATGGTGTCACTACCCTCAGAACCTCCCTCAACTTCTCCCAGCAGTTCTAGGAGCCTCCACTCCAGGCCACTGGAGGTGCCAGGTGGTGGGAGCGGGTTCCTTGGGGGAAGCACAAAGCCTGACGTGGGCCCTGGTCCAGTGTCTTGGCCAAGGGGTCCCAGCCCACAGAACTGAAGTGGGGTGGGGGACTTTTCTGTAACTTGGGGTCTCCTCTTGCCAGCTGGCCCATGGTTCCTGGTTTCTGTGGGCATCTCATGCCCAGGGAGCCCTGGGGGATGTGAAAATAGTATGAAGTGGTGGGTGCCCTCCCGGCCTCCCCCCAGAACAGAGGCCAACAGTGAACTTTTCCCAAGCCAGGCACCCTGCTGGCACATGTGCCCTAGTTACTGTCCCTAACTGGCCTGGGGTCTGCCTCTGCAGGTGACCCTGAGCCATTGCTCAGCAGCCTCAGCTAGGGCCATCCATAGGCTGCAGTCCTGACCTCTGAGGACACTGCCTAACCGGGAGATGCCCAGGGTCTCCGGGTGGGAGAAGGGCTCAGTGGGCCACTTACCAGGTTCTGGGACTTGGAGGGGAGGAGGGTCTCCTGCTGGGCTGGGACTGCCCAGGGAAGGGTGTGCCAGCCACAGGAAAAGCGAAGGTGGCAGCGCAGAGGGCTGGGGCACTGGGTGGGCAGCCTCCTGCATCCAGCACTCCCCACTGAGTGGAGGTCCCAAGGGCGGCGCCACCTCTGCTCCCTTCCCAGCGCCCAGTGCAGCCAGCCCCCTCCCCCCTGCTTCCTTCCCTCCCTCCTTCCCCACCTGGTCCACTGGGCATTCTCCGCTTTGTCCCTGCGGGCCTCCTCTGGGGGCATCTGCATCGGGCTGGGGTCCTAGGACAGCATGGCACAGCGGTGTCCCAAGGCCCTGCCCTCCCTCCAGCTCCCGCCCAGGCCAACCCACCAGGCAGCGCCGCCCAAGTCCACGTGTCAGTCCCAGCTGAGTCCCAGCGGTGCTTCCGTCTGGCGCAGTCTGGCGCTCCCAGGACATGTCACCCCCGGGACTTAGGTCCCTGCCCCACCAGGGACAGACATCCGGGGGAGGCTGGGCCAGGGACCTCCCAGCTGTCCCACAGGAAGGGCGCCTGGCCCCAGTGCAGCCCCTGAGTTTGGCGCTGGGACTTCCGTGCTTCGGAGATGAGCCCTGGGGGGATTCTGGCCCCGGATGTGGCCGCTCAGCCACAGACCCTGGGCAGGACAGGGCGGGGCAGGGGCCTCTTCCTGTCTACAAACTGGGGGATAATGGAAGTCCCTACAGGGCTGTGTATTGATCCAATGAAAATTATACATAAGTCTGTAAGTAAGTGGGAAGAAAGTAAAACTCCGGGGTAACCAATTTTTAAAATGGGTCTTTTGGCTGGGCTTTGTGGTGCACGCTTGTAATCCCAGTACTTGGGAGGCTGAAACTGGAGGATCTGGGTTTGCGGCCAGCCTCAGCTACTTAGTGAGGCCCTCCCCAACTTAGTGAGACCCTGTTTCAAAAATAAAGAACAAAGCCGGGTATGGTGGTGCATGCTTGTAATCCTAGTACTTGGGAGGCGGAGACCAGAGGATCCCGGTTCGCGGCCAGCCTAAGCTACTTAGTGAGGCCCTCCGCAACTTTGTGAGACCTGGTTTCAAAATAAAGGATAAAAAATAGGGCCGGGGGCGTAGCTTGGAGGTAGAATGCCCCTGGGTTCAATCCCCCCCGGTACCACAAAAAAATAAAATAAAATAAAAATAAAGAACAAAATATAGGGCTGGGGGGTGCAGCCTGGAGGTAGAATGCCCCTGGGTTCAATCCCTGGTACCACAATAAATAAATAAATAAATAAATAAATAAATAAATAAATAAAATGGGTCTTTTGGGGGCAGGCCCTACCCCTAGGCCCCAACCTGAACTGATGGTGCTGAAACGGGCTGGTAAGAAAGCTGGGTGACTCAGGTGCAGGTCAATGACAATAGGTGGCTGAGGGGAGTGAAGGTGGTCTCTGGCCCCTGAGCACCCACAGTGGGCCAGGCTCCTGGCTGGTGTCAGGGGCCCTGAGGGGCATCGTGCACTGCGGGGAGAGGCTGTGAACCTGGGGGCCCCTCCTCACCCACCTTCACTCTCGCCCCTGAGATGCCTCCTCCACACAGCAGCTGGAAGCCAGCCGAAAACATATCCCACCAGACTAAAACCTGCCAACGGCTTCTCACTCTGCCTAGAAGAGACCCAGGCTTATCCTGCGCCCTGAGCCTTCTGTCCTTCAACAGTCCAGCCTACCGCAGGCCTCTGCACTGCTTCCAGGGGTGCACTGCCCAGCCCACACACACATGCTGAAGGAGTTTTTGGTACTGGGGATTGAAACCAGGGGCATTCTACCTCCATGCTACACCCCCAGCCCTTTTAATTTGGGGGGGTACTGGGGATGGAACCCAGGGGCTACACCCCCAGCCCTATTTTCTAAATTTTTTATTTGGCAAACAGGGTCTCACTACGTTTCTGAGGCTAGCTTTGAACCTGTGACCAACACTCTCTCTTCCTGATAATTTGTTTTCATCCATTGCATGAGGCTCTTTGATGATACTTTTACATAAAGATTCAGAACCACACTGCAGTGGCCATTTGTCATCATTTGCTTCTATCGTGTGTGTGTGCGGTACTGGGGATTGAATACAGAAGTGTTCTAACTCTGAGCTACATCCCCCAGCCCTATTTTTTTTTTTTTTTTGTGGTACCAGGGATTGAACCCAGGGGGGTTCTACCTCCGAGCTACACCCCCAGCCCTATTTTTTATCCTTTATTTTGAAACCGGGTCTCACGAAGTTTCGGAGGGACTCACTAAGTAGCTGAGGCTGGTCGTCGCGAACACAGATCCTCTGGTCTCAGCCTCCCAAGTACTGGGATTACAAGCATGCGCCACCACACCCGGCTGTTCCCCAGCCCTATTTTTAATTTGAAACTAAGTTGTTTAATCTTTCACTAAGTTGTGAAAGACCTCGCTAAATTGCTGAGGCTATCCTCAAACCTGCGATCCTCTAGTCTTGGCCTCCCAAGTGCTGTGCTGGGATTATAGGTGTGTGCCATCATGCCCGGCTTGTCATTTGTTGTTAGAGCTGATGTTCTGGGGTGGGTAGACAAAAGGAGAAAAAGGATGTTATTTCAAATAGGTTGGGCCAAGCAGGGACCTGCAAGATGCCTGAGAGGTCCACAGGAGACAGACTGAGCACAGAGTAGTGGGCACACACCTCAGGACAAAGGCCTGGGCAGCAAGGGCAGGTGCCCACCTGTCCATAGTTAAGGAAGGGGAAAGCAGCAGGAAATGAGGACAAGGCAGTGGGGGAGACCAGCCTGAAATCTGAGGCTGCAGGTCCCAGAGTGTCATGGGGAGTGTGCAAAGCTCAGGGCAGCTGGGGGATGGGGGTGGCAGGGAGGACGGGACTGCTGCAGTCATTCAGGCCCTGGGGTGAGAGGGTTCAAGAGTGCCCTGCCCAGGCTATAGATGGGGAGCTAAAGGGGGCCTGGGAACATGTGCCCTGCTCTCACAGGGCAGGCGTGGGTGCCCTGGAGCTGCCAGAGGGAGGGTGAGCAGCACTTGGTGGAGGTCAGGGCAGACACACTCTCAGCTTCTAATTGACTCTGTGAGCTGCCCACACCCAACCAACAAACTTGGCAGTTCAAGGTGAAGTATACATGGAGTGGCTTACAGCAGACAGGGAATGCCTGGCTATTTAGGACATAGGGTGACCTTAGTGACAGGGCTGTTGTAGCCCACAGCATAGCTTCCTGATCCTGGGGTCTGTGGTTCTGCCTTCTGGTGTGGCCCTGCCAACCTCATACATATCTGCTTTGTTATTCAAAAGTGATGCTGTATGGAGATAGTGTGTATGTGGTGTGTGTATGTGTGTGTTTTGTATTGAGGATTGAATCCAGGGGCATTCTACCTCTGAACTACGTCCCCAGCCTAGAGCCTGTGATCCTCCTGTCTCAGCCTCCCAAGTGCTGGGATTACAGACATACACCCTGGCACCCCAGCTTGTGTGGTTTCTGTAAGCTAATTTGCATCTTGCTGCTCACGTTCTACACCAGCTTCCTCAACTTCCATCTTCACCGAGAAGCACGCAGGAGGGAAGTGGGGATCCAGATGACCATGTTTTGTAAATGAAGGTAAACTCCACCCTATGCCTGGGTCTCCTCCCAGTACTCTCCCCTTCCCAGCCTAACATGTACAATTCTGAAGATGAGAAGTCCAAACAAATGAGAAATAAAAATTATATTATTCTTCCTGTTACTGACAGGCAACTGTAAGAAATAAGATCTCAGTCCTGGACATTGTTAACACGAACTGACTGCAAACAGAGGGGAGCATTCACCTTCTGGGCTGAACACTGTACATGGCAGAGGGAAAAAAAAATGAGACGATGACCCACGTGGACTCCACCAGAAACCAGGACGCGAAGCTTCGTGAAAACGACCGCTCCCGGTGTGGTGCAGGTCCTGTGTGGAATGACCCCTGGAGCTCCACACAGCCAACTCTTCGTGGCGCTGGTGACTTCAGTTTGAATCTTACAAACACTGCCACCAGTCAAGATCTCTAGTTGGAGTGTCCAGAAACCAGGGACTGGCCGGCTGCATGAGCCTGTGGCCAAACCAGGACGCAGGTCTGTGTGGCCAACGGCCCTCCAGGTTCTGGCTAGGTGCCACACCTTCCCCTGCTCCTCCATGAGCCCCCACGCCACAGCCCTCAATGGCAGGCCAGCTTGCTTCACTTCCCAAAACCAGCTGGGAAATAATCACAGCTACCCGACACCTGATCCACAGGAGGGAGAGGACCCTGAGCGAAGGGAGGTCACAGCAGGTGGGGAACAGTCCCACCGTGCACAGTTCAGCCTCGGACGCTGGCAGCCATGCGTGACACAGGAAGCAGCTGTGGTCTTCCTCCAAAGCCCCAAAGGCTGGTCTGAGGTCTCCCACTGAGCCGAGGGAGTGCCCAGGCAGGAGGAGGCTTGCACCATGACCTGCATGTAAAAACGCACCCCCTCAAAAGACACATGTGGACAGAGCCCGCTCATCTTCGGCAGCTACTTCTCTTGGTCTCAGCTGAATGCAAACGGGTCTGTGGCTCCACCAGAGTTTTTTTCCTGCATCGTGGTCTCACTAGGTCTTTAAACCTGGCCTTCCAATTAGGAGATAGTGACAGGCTGCAGATATACTAGAGCACCACATTCCTGTTAAGTATCCATCACACCCAGGTGAAACATCCCCTCCCCACAGATGTGGGTGTCATTATCACCAATTAACCAGACGCCTCACCTCTTGTGCCACAGCGAGTGCCTCATGTCAGAGGGTCTGTGGCCCAGGCCTCACTACCACCAGAGCTGTCCTGTGGCTTCCAGAGAAGGTAGACTAGCTCAGGACTGTCCACCCACAGGAGGTTGCTGCAGTGAGATACAACAAAAGCACGCAAACGCTGCGTTCTAAAGTAGTTGGCATTCCAAAGTAGAGGCAGGGCGTCCAAGACAGGCAGTTCTTATGTGCAAGGAAGTGTGGTCCCCCGACCTCTCAGACTGCAGTGTGAGGGCTCACACCCAAGCATTCCGCTGACACCTGCTGTCGAACCTCTGTGCTGCCTGCCTCCTGTGATTGTGGCAAGAGCCGACTGACATCCAGACCCCCACACAGTGTCGCTGTCACACGGGAACAGCGATGGGAAGGCCTTTTTCATGCTGTAAATAGGCTGTAAGTATGCCATCACACTGCAGGTGCTGCTCAGTCCCACGGTGTTGTCCTCTTTGCACTCCTCCATCAGGCCCGGGGAACCATAGGTCTGGACTTCCTCCATAATAGACAAAAGCACAGGAGTCACCTGGATGGGACACCTGCAGTGTCTCAAGCCATGGGCCCAACAACACTGCAGCCGTCAGCTGAGTGATGGCCACTGGGGTGTGGTGCAGTATTCCCTCTATTTTTGATATATTTAAATTTTTTCTTGTAAAATGATAAGTACTATTGGAGTGGGGATAGATTAAAACCAAAGCATAGTTACAGGAAACTAAAGTTTCTATCTTTCCAATTTTAACCCAGTGACTTCCATTGTGTTAGACAGTATTTCTTTGTTCAATATATCTTTATAGAAGGGGGGAAAGAAGAGCCTTCAGATGACCATTATGGGAAAAACGTGAAAACTTTTACTATCAAATTAAGAACAGGAGGCAAAAGCAACCTATTCTGCATTTCTCATAAGATATGTGGGTTGGCAGGGCACAGATGCCCCCCTGAAATAAAGAATTACAGAATTGAAGGTGCACAATGGTACTCTAGCAGGCTATGACTTTATACAGGAGTTACATGACCACTGCTGCCAATACAAGTTACCATACATCTGAAAGAGCAATACATATTTCCGAAGCAAAAACATACCCGTTGTAAGAATGCGCATGGTATCAGGATAAAACATGTCAACAAAGCAGCCACGAGTGAAGGGCCATTCACAACAGCATCCATGCCATGGTGGCCTGCTGCACACAACTCGGTGCCTGCAGTTGGCAGGGGTGAAGGCTGGGACAGCAGACGGCATCCACGCCATGGCGGCCCGCTGCACACAACTCGGTGCCTGCAGCTGGCAGGGGTGAGGCAGGTCACTCTGTTCACCCGACACTGGATGGCAACCCGGAAGAGAATCCTGATCCATTATCCCGAAATGTCAGTGTATTTACCATATAATATGTTAGAGTCTTCTGGAACCCTAGTTCCTCCACTTTCCAAAACCAAGAGTACACAGAAAAAAGGACATAAAGATATCACACTGTCTTAGAAAGACTGTCCCCCAACTTTCCCACCACCACCTTAGTGTACTCTGGCTCTGGTTTCTGGGCACACAGGGTCACCTGTCTTCAGGCAAACATGAGCCCCAATCAATATCTGCTTTCTCTAGAACCTGGAAACCTTAATTCAAGTGATAAAACGAATTAGTTCTCATTTACTTTGCAATAATCCCTGTGCTTCAGAAAATTCCAAACTAGAGGTTATTCCTCATACAACTTCAGGATACAGGAATAGAATACCAGAAAATTCTCAAGTTTCATTATTATCATTATTATTATTTTGGTACTGAGGACCGAACCCAAGGATGCTCTGTCACTGAGCTACATCCCCAGCCCTTTTAATTTTGAGACAGGGTCTCGCTAAGTTGCCCAGGCTGGCTTCCCAAGTTGCTGGGATTACAGGTGTGCGCCACCGCGCCTAGCAAGTTTCATTTATTTCAAGGCACTTTCTACCAGAAGGCATAAAAAGAAGAAATAAAATACTCTGTAAAACATAACTACATTCTTTTTTTTGTGTGTGTGGTACTGGGGATTAAATGCAGGAATTCGTGCATGCTAAGCAAGCACTCTGTCACTGAGCTATACCCCCAGCCCTTTTAAAATTAACTTTTATATTGAAGTAGGGTCTCACTATGTTGCCCAGGCTGGCATTGAACTTGCAATCCTCCTGCCTCAGCTTCCCGAGTAGCTGAGATTACAGGCATGTGCCACCAGGCCCAGCCAATGTAACTACATTCTAACAAACAACAGCAAGACCCAAATGAGACAAAGTAGAAAAGCCACATCGTACAGCATGCTGGCTGTCCACTTGACTTAACTTCGCTTGCTTGCTGCAGGGACAAGGACTGCAGCATGGGGACAAAGGGACAGTCTGCAAAGCACTTGCTCGGAAGGAGATTTCCAGTCCACCAGAAAACAGAGGCATCTAAAATTCTCCAATCTCACTGGCATCCTGCACACAGTGGGTCTTGGCATTGGCTGATTAAATTGCTCTGACTGAACTGGTAAATAAAATACCAATGCTTTGTCCTTTTTTTTTTTGTGGTACTGGGGATGGAACTCAGGGGCATTTTACCTCCAAGCTACACCCCCAGCCCTATTTTGTAATCTTTTTTTTTGTATTCTTTATTTTGAAACAGGGTCTCATTAAGTTGTGGAGGGCCTCACTAAGTAGCTGAGCTGGCTGCAAACCCGGATCTTCCTGTCTCAGCCTCCCAAGTACTGGGATTACAAGCTGCGCCACCAAGCCCAGCTAACACCTTGTCTTCTAACCACTTAACAACATTTCGTGCATGTGACAAGCCCCATTCATGATAGTCTGTGGAGAACTGCAGACAGGATTTCCCATTACTATACATCTCATATCTTCTAACTGTGATAACATGTCAAGTGATTATATATTCATTGTATATGTAAATGATCTTATGTACACTAATCAAAGATAGTAATATGCTGGTCATCTAGTGCTTTTAAGAAAATGTACAGCTTTATCTCTACCTTTCTCCAATGTCTGCTACATTTAATCTATTAACTACCTGAAGATTAAAACTCCCCTTCCCTCTAGCTTATTTTTATCCTCAAACCTAAGGAAGGAAATAACTCTACAGAGAGGTCATCTCTAAAGATGACTGGCAAACCCACCATCTCTAGGAGGCGAGGACAGACCTCCCCTCACTCCATCCTCACAAACCAGGCAGCCCACGGGTGAGAACGGAGGCACGAGGTTTCCTAATGACTGCAGCATCTCTACATCTGTCACTAACACATAAACCACCCAGGTAAAAGCAAACACCGCAAAAAGCTCCTACCCACTGACAATGGAAGTAGGGAAACTGAAAACACCCACCAGGCTCCAGTGAGAGAGAACAGCATGACAGATCATGAATGAGCAGTGCTCAAGGAAGCAGAGGCATGGCAGAGGTGGCCTGTCAGTAGCTGATCACCTGGGCAAGCTGGAGGTCACAGCCCAGCCTGACCTTGCTGGTCCAGATGACTCCTGCTACTCAAGAATAGCGCGAGCAGATTCCCCACCTCAGCTCAAACAACCTTGCTCTCCAATAGGTCCCAGGATACCTGTTTCAGCTTCAGGACTCAGCTGAGGGACGATTGAGGCCCAGCCTACCTGAGGACAGACAGTTCCTGCACCATCACCATCAGACTGGCTGAGGGCTCTGCAGCTGTGACCACCCATAACACTGGCTTTCATTTGGCGAGGTCCTGCTGCAACTAGAACCCAAACACCTCTGCGCTCACATGTGCTAATGCCATCACCAAGGGCACTGACCCGCATGCATGTGTGCCACACCACACCACACCACACCACACCACACCACACCACACCACACCAGGCTGAACCATTTCCCTCATGCTCCAACTGAGCAGGACCAAAGGTGTGACAAGAAGCAGGACAGCTGCAGCGCCACTCACAATGAAAAGAGAGGAGGAACTGCTCACTAGCTCAAGTGCAGAACCTCAAGGCTGAATACCCGGCCTTCTAGGACAGCCACAGGCCACCAGCTGAGGTCCCTGTCCCCACCAGCACCAGGACTATCTTACTGTGTGGGCACAGGGAAGCCAGCCCCAGCAAGAAGCTGTCTGAAAGGATGAGTGTTTTCAGAGGCCATTTTGGTCATTCTTGAAATCAAAGAGAAACCTTTATTTTAAACAAATCTGCCTGCATGAGATGGTTCATTTATCTACTACGAACGAGTCTCTCATCACATACAGCACCAAAATATATATTTAAAAAATTAAAAACCACACAGCTCCACCCCTCACACACACATCTTTCCAAAAGCCACACAACCTAGACCAAAAGGGAAAAACAAATCAAACTCAATATCCCCACACAAGTCATCTTGATTTAAGATTTACAAATTTATATATTCTTTCCTATGGAAGAAAAAAAAACAAACAAAAACAAGGGGATATGGAAAAACGTGAAGATGAAGGCCTGACAAGACTGAGGAAAATGAAGAAAAGGTATGGTCTGCCTAGAAGCTAACAGAAAGCAAAAGAATGATCAGTGCCTTTTGGGTACTTCGGTGAGCAGCCGTGGGTTTAACTGACATCCCTAAAATGCAGCTCTCGCCGGCAACCGAGGCCTCAGGAGCCAGAGGCACCAGGAGCACCTCGACAGTGAGTGCAGCACATCTGGGTCCTCGGGACATGCCACGGTGCACAGACCACGCTGGCCTTCCAGAGACTGGGCCTCTCACCGGGGCTTGCCAGCGTTTACAAGGGCCATTTTTCCTTGAAAAAGTATGCTGGGTAAAAAAAAAAAAAAAAAAAAGGACAAGGGGGAAAAGGTTCCTACTGCAGTGGAAATCTTTCAGTTGCGCTGAGGGGTGAGTCCTGTGCCACCGGACGGTGCAGGGTCCACCTGCACAGGCTCTACTTGGGTTCCTCGATCACACCCTTGCTGAGGTCTGTCATTTTGGGATATTTTACTTTCTTCTGGTCCAGCTCATTCTGAGCCCAAAGTAGTAGTTTCAGTAATTTTGCCAGCTTGGGTGTTGACTCGCGATTTTCATAATCTAGAACAGCCTGGTTAACTTCACTCCACACCTGGAAAATAAATACATCCCATAAAGACAACCACACATGTCAAGCACCAGCAAAGTCTATTAATAATATGCGTTTTATGCTCTTAGAAACTTTTTACATGTGAACACTGCTGTTCATTTGAATCACAGATTCACAAAGTCAGGGATATTGCAGGGGTGGGAAGGGGGAGTGCTGGAAGGATCCAGGGGGATGGTAGTAGCCTTGGGGGTAAGGAATAAAAATAAGGGGTGGTGAAAGTGCCAGGGGGAGGCTGAGTAATTTTTTTTTTCTGAAAAGGGGGCAGAAAGCCACTAGGTTTGGGAATCCATGTTTATTTATTTATTTATTTTTTTGTGGTACTGGGGATTGAACCCAGGGGCATTCTACCTCTGAGCTACACCCCCAGCCCTATTTTCTATCCTTTATTTTGAAACAAGGTCTCACTAAGTTCCGGAGGGCTTCACTAAGTAGCTGAGGTGGCCGAGAACCCAGATCCTCCGGTCTCAGCCTCCCAAGTACTGGGATTACAAGCGTGCGCCACCATGCCCGGCGGGAATCCACGTTTAAATGAACCTTAAGCCTATAATTGTGAGCCACTCCGGGGGCACTAAACACGGTCCTCACCCAGAGGAGCTTTCACAGTCTGGTCGGTAAATGTCACGTCTGGTTTCGAGGTCAGTTAGGGCCATGGGACTGTGAGAGAGGAAGGCCAGCACGGCAGGCAAGGTGAGTTTCCTCCTAACACCTCAAGTGGACTCTGAGGGTGGGCACAGAGGAAAGGGAGAGGAGCCAGGTGGCACATGGGGAGAGCCCTGGGTTTGGGAGCGATGAATGGAGTGAGGAGCATTTGGCTGGACACAGGAGCAGTGGTGAGGAGAGCAAGGTCTCAGAAGAAAATAAGTGTTTTCTAAATTTAAAACACTTTGCACACCTGTTTTTAGGAGTTTCCAAATAAATAGGAAGGTGAAGATAAGAAAAATTGGCAAGAGGACTTGGATACTGCCGGACAGGCGTAACTCCGTGCTCCTACTTAACGAGATAACAGAGTAGAAACTTGGGAGGAGGGGCCACTATCACGCCAGAGAGCCATGAGCCCAAAAGCCCTCAGTCTCATCCCACCCCGCAAACACCTCATGCATGCCATCTCCTTGCAAATCCTACTCGAAACATGAACCAAGAATAAGAAATGGCTCCTCTCTTCTTGACCTCTACCTTTTGCCTCTGCATCATGTGGAGGAGGTCTCCGAAGGGCGATTCCTCAGGGCTATCAAAGGCCAGCAGGGCCAGTGTGCGCTCCATCTCCGTGAGGCACTCTCTGCTCTCCTCGCCCTGCTCTGCCAGCTGTGTCTGGGCAAACTCCAGCGCCGCCTCGGTCTCACGCTGGCGGATGAGCTCAATCAAGTGCTGTTGCTGGTTGATGGTGAACACAGACGAGCTTAGCACACACCCAGGCAAGCAATGCTGGACACTTGGTTATAGTCAAAAGTACATTTCATGCGGCTGGGGTGCAGCTCAGTGGCAGAGCACTTGCCTAGCACGTGTACAAGGCCCTGGGTTCCATCCCCAGCACCACTACCAAAACAAGGAGGGTAAAAAAGGCCCATCTCAAATGAGAGACTTTCCAGCATCTCCAAGTTGTTAAATGTGGTACCGGGGATTGAACCCAGGGGTGTTCTACCTCTGAGCTACAACCCTAGCCCTATTCTATTTACTTTGAAACAGGGTCTCACTAAGTTGCAGAGGGCCTTACTAAGTTGCTGAGGCTGCCTGCAAACCTGTGATCCTCCTGCTCAGCCTCCCAAATACTGGGATTACAGGCGCATACCACCATGCATGGCTCTAAATTTGCATTTTAAAAGCAAAAAGAAAGCAGTGTGTTGTGTCACATGCCTGTAATCTCAGTACTTGGGAGGCGGAGACAGACAGGTCTGGAGCCAGTTTCAGCAACTTAGTGAGACCCTGTTTCCAAATAAAAAATAAAATAGGTCTGGAGGTGTAGCTCAGAGGTAGAATGCCCCTGAGTTGACTCCCTAGCACTGCAAAACACACACACACACACACACACACACACACTAAAAAGGAGCTTCTGGAATACATAAAACAAGCCAAGTGAGGTGGCAGTCACCTGGAATCCCAGCACTTGGGAGGCTGAGACAGGAGGATCTCAGGTTCAAGGCCAGCCTCAGCAACTTAGTGAGACCCTGTTTCAAAAATAAAAAATAAAATAGGGCTGGGGGTACAGCTCAGAGATAGAATGCCCCTGGGTTCAATCCCCAGTAATACACACACACACACACAC
>PVJS01019166.1:5790-34106 GCA_004027185.1 Glis glis | reverse complement strand
TGTGTGTGTGTGTGTGTGTGTGTGTGTGTGTGTGTCACTGGGGATTGAACCCAGAGGCATTCTACCTCCAAGCTACACCTCCAGCCCTATTTTATTTTTATTTTGAAACAAGGTCTTGCTAAGTTGATAAGAGTCTCACTACTTGCTGAGACTGTCCTCGAACCTGTGATCCTCCTGTTTCAGCCTCCCAAGTACTAGGATTACAGGTGTGCACCACCAGACCCAGCTAAACTCTAATTTTTAATAGCTCCTGACAGTTAAAGTTCTTAGAATGATCCCTAGGGGCTTTTGTTTACTTTCAAATGCCAAAAAATGTATATTTATGTTTTCTTGAAAACTGAGAGAAAATTTAGTCCTTCCCAATTTAACAATTTTGTTTAGACTATCTAAGCAGTAAATTTACACCAAATCATTACATGTTAATGTATTCTATTTCATGACTATTTCTTAATTTATAGCAGTAAAATCTCAACCTGTTTCAAGAGTCACCAATGGAACTTCCAATAAAAAAAGCATTCACGAACAAGACACAAATATAAATAACAGGTAGGTCTTCACTCAGTGTTTTACCTATGTGCTAACTTTCTCTGAAAGTTACTTATATACTAACTTCCAGCTTAATTATTTTTTTCCAGAACTGGGGATTGAACCCAGGGACATTCTACCTCCAATCTACACCCCCAGCCCTATTTATTTTTGTATTCTTTATTTTGAAATAGGGTCTCACTAAGTTGTGGAGGGCCTCACTAAGTAGCTGAGGCTTGGCTGCAAACCTGCGATCCTCTTGTCTCAGACTCCCAAGTACTGGGATTACAAGCGTGCGCCGCCATGTCCAGCCTGAATATTGTTAGAGTAGCTTTTCTTTGCTAAAATTGTTAATGTAAAATGTAATGATATTTTAATTATTTTTTATTTACTAAAAGTATATTTATGCAAAATTTCAATGCAAAATACTAAGAAAATATTTTACTTTCTACTTATGGCATGTGATCATCATTGCTTTATCATACTTGGCCTACATTTTAAAACTTAAAGACATAGGAACATATGGTTTTTCAATTTTCAGAAGAGATATATTTTTATTTCTTGAGGAAAATATATTTCATGTGTGGGTCTTTCAAAAGTTCATGTTTTGGAATCTCATTGAAATATTGAGTGCAAATCATTTTTCCTAGTGTACTAAAGAAGGTTGGTGGCAAAGGATGTAGTGATCCAATACCACCGGCAGTTTTGAAGAAAAGAGGAAATGGCAATGGATGTGCTGTGGCTCAGCAGAGGACAAAGAGTGTCCCATCTAATCTTGCTAAAGCTCAAGGTAAAGCTGAAGTAGTTCTGGTACCATGAGTATTATTCCTTGTGTAAATTGGATAAGCGAAACTCCAATTTGGAACTTCAATAGCAAATAAGCAAGATGGTTTCACTCATTTTACATTTATTTCACGTGATCGAGATGAGAGTTTATACTTTCACTTTTTAGACAAGTATTTGGTGTTTGGGGGTTGGATTTGGTTTTTATTGTTCTTTGTGGGAGAAATAATTAAGGAAGCCACTTGTTTATCTGCATTTCTGGTCCCTTTATAGAGTATGCCCATGTTTCTATAGGAATTCCATCTGTAAAACCAGCACTAAAGAGCTCTTAAAATAATGGTACAATTTCAATAGCCAGAATATTTAAGGAGGAAGAATTTTCCCCCCAGAATCTGTGCTATGCCTGTTGTGTTTCACCAGTTTTTCAAGATTCTAAGAAGTACTGCTTAGACTGCATACTTTGCTAACATAACTAATTTTTAAAATTACTTTTTCTTATGCATTGAACATTCACGTATGTAAAATTAGTTTGTAAAATCCTAAAAATAATTTGATTTACATTATGAAATTAATACTGAAAGTCAATTTTAAAATAAGGCATAGAAAGTTATTCATATCCTAATGATAGCTAAAAATTAAACATTTAAAAATATTTGATAGGGCTGGAAGTCTATCTCAGTGGTAAAGCACTTGCCTAGCATGCACGAGACCCTGGGTTCTATGCCTAGCACCTCAAATAAAAAAGTATTTGATAATTTTTTTTGTGTGTGGTACTAGGGATTGAACCCAGGGGCGTTCTACCTCCGAGCTACACCCCCGGCCCTATTTTTTATCCTTTATTTTGAAACCGGGTCTCACTAAGTCGCGGAAGGCCTCACTAAGTAGCTGAGGCTGGCCCTGAACCCGGATCCTCCAGTCTCTGCCTCCCAAGTACTGGGATTACAAGCGTGCGTCACCATGCCTGGCTAGTATTTGATAATTTTATTCGGCCAGTTCAAATGCCCAAAATATTATTTCTAAGATTTTAACCACTTTAACCAATATAAACAAATTGATTCTCAAAATTAATCCCTCATTCGCTCTAGTCAACAGTTCTGGTTTCCCCTGCAGATCTAAGTTAACCCTAATGAGCTACAATAATAATGATCTGGTTATAAAAAGTAAAATGGTTTTAAGCCAAGTGTGGTGGCACATACCTTTAATCCTGGTACTTGGGAGGCTAAGATAAAAGGATCACAGGTTTGAGGCTGGCCTCTGCAACTTAAGACCCTGTTTCAAAATAAAAAATGAAAACAGGACTGGAGGTGTAGCTCAGAGGTAGAATGCCCCTGTGTTCAATTCTCAGTACCAATAAATGAATAAATTTTAAAAATAAAAAAACAAAATGGTTTTATACATGTTTGAAGAAAAAAGGAACAATTTTAATAGTTTTCTATTTTTTGTTTAGCTTGCTTCTCCTTTTCAGCTATGTAGAACAGTCTCTCTTCCTCTCTCCCTCAAATCTTCTAAGAGAAGACCTTTCTTGTTCCTTTGGTATAAGAAAATCAGATTTCTCCACCATCATATATTTATGCAGATCCAATTTGGGCATAAGGGTCAAGGCTCTTGAGGACAAAAGATGCAATTTTAATAATTATTACTAATATTACTAATTACTAATTATTAACTACTAATAATTATTTGTGTGACTACTAATCTATAATTGTTTGATCATAGATATGTTACCTTTCATTGTTTTTACTTACTTTTTAAGGAAATTTAGAAACATTGAATTTCACTCAAAATTAGAGAGTATATTGTATTTCTGAACTTTCTTTTCTTAGGATCCCAGGGAGAATCACCAAATTCAGTAAAATCTTCAGTCTCTTCAAAGAAGTCTGATGAAAATGTGACAAAGTTGGACCACAGTACAACCACAGATAAACAAATACTTAAGAGAAAAATTGTCAAACAAGGACATACAACTTTGCCAAAGGTTAATACAAAAATGGTATCAATGCCTAAAACCCTAAATCAGTCAAAGAAAAGTGAAACTTTGAATAATAAAGATCCAAAACAAAAAATGCTTTCTGGACAGGTTATACTGAAAACTCAGTCTTCTTCTCAAAGACCTTTAAAAAGTGAAACATCTGTTGTCCAAAAAAATATACTTCATGGTGTCCATGATAATAACAACAAGGACAGTGTTTCCGAACAGAAGCCTCTCAAACGTCTAATTAACCTCACAGCTGAAATCAGTAGCACAGAAGCACACCCGTCATCATGCAGACCTGACCCACAAACGCCAGGAAGCAGCCAAGAGAGAGAGAAGTTGGCATCAGAATGCCAAAATATTGCAAAGCTGAATAAACCAGTAAAACGTGAACTGAAACCAAAACAGATTTGTTCAGATAAAAGTGAAACAAAACTTCCCAGTCACAAAGATGCAAATCATTGCAATGCAACTAAAATATATTGTCATTCTAATGAGAGTGATCGTGCGGATTCAAAATCTTATAGCACCACTGCTCTAAAATCCATGGTTTCAAATCCAAATGAAAACTCCTTAAACTCTAACCCAACTCATGATTTCAACTCAACAAATGCAGAGCAAATCCATTTACTGTCAGATAGAGAGAAACAAGTAGGGAGAGAAGATGCAAACAAAACAGCAAGCATGAAATGTGTCAAAGATGTTTTGCCTTGTGTTCCTGAAAGGACAAATGGTACCTTAAATTCTGTTCAGGATGACAGAAAATCTAAAATTCATGCACAAGAACCAACAATTCCTACTCAGTTTTCTGATGACTCTGCCATGAAGGAAGATAAATATGCTACAGCAGACTCAGACATTTCCTCCAAATGTTTTTCAGAACAACCGTCAGAAAAAATTTCTCCTAAAAATATGGACACATCAGAAACTCCAGAGAACCGTGAAACTCCAGAAGCCCCTTTCATGAGTCACTGGAATTTGAGTGCCAGTGTGTTGCATCAGAGGGAGAGCCCTGAGTCCGACACCGGCAGTGCTGCCACCTCCTCTGATGACATAAAGCCCAGATCTGAAGACTATGATGCTGGAGGGTCTCAGGATGATGAGGGGTCAAATGACAGAGGTATTTCTAAATGTGGTACTATGCTGTGCCATGATTTTCTTGGAAGAAGTAGCAGTGATACCAGTACTCCTGAAGAACTGAAAATATATGATAGTAATTTAAGGATTGAAGTAAAAATGAAAAAGCAAAGCAGTAATGATCTTTTCCAGGTTAACTCAACAAGTGATGATGAAATTCCTAGGAAAAGGCCAGAAATTTGGTCTCGATCTATAATAGTCCACCCTAGGGAAAAAGAAAATACTCCACGAGGAAGTGTCCAGTTTGCTCAGGAAACAGATCAGGTTTCTTCCTCAGCAGATGAAACAGAAGATGAAAGATCTGAGGCTGAAAATGTTACAGAAAACTTCTCTATCTGTCACCCAGCTCCTCAGCAATTTCAGGGAATAATTAACTTGGCTTTTGAAGATGGAACTGAAAATGAAAGCCGTGAGTTTTCTACAACTAAAAAGTTTAAAAGGTCTGTTTTACTTTCAGTAGATGAATGTGAAGAGCTGGGATCCGACGAAGGGGAAGTCCATACTCCCTTTCCTCCCTCTCTAGATTGCCTTTTACCTTCTGATGTTTTTGATGGTGTTTCTCATGAACATCAGGGGAGGACCTACTATTCCAGATTCCCACAAACAAGTGATAATGTCTTACAACATAAACAAGATAAAAGCAATTGTGTGTATAAAGAGGAGAGCACTCTTTTGAGTCTTAGTAGCACTGACTCGTCAAAAAAAGATAAACAGAATGTTTCAGCCATTGACAAAAAGAACACATTAGATGTCCTGTCCAAAGGAGATAGGCAGCTTTTTCCAGAAGATAAGAAAGTAAACAGTGGAAGCAACATGGATAATGACTTTCAGCAACGTGGCAAATTCTTGGATAGTGATATAAAATCTCAAGAAAGACCATGTCATTTGGAGCTTCATCAAAGAGAACCCAATTGTGACATACCAAAGAACAGTTCTTCAAAATCTGTAGACTCCTTTCGGAGCCAAGTTCTGCCTCAGGAAGATCATGTGAAAGAGAGCCATTCTACAGCCACCGAAAAAGCTAATATTGCTTTATCTGCAGGTAATGTACAGAAATAGAAATGCTAAATGCATAAGAAAATAAGTTTATAGGATTTTCAAGTTTTATGTAGCCTTGAATGTTATATTTTAGGTAGATAGAATAATTAGTTAAGCAACAGTTTCAAATTTTAAATGAAAATTCAAATTCCTTAATATGAAAATAGTTATTCATCTTTATTGTTCACTTAAAATCCTAGTGAAGAATTAAAACCTAGCAAAACTTTTGGTTGTTTATTAGATAGAGGTAACCTACTAGGAGATTTTACATGAAAGAACAAAGATAAAAACTTAGTTTGTTATAATTTAGCTATTTATGTCTAATTTAACATAAGAACTCTTGACTATTAGAAATTTTATTATACATTGGATATGATTTAGGAACTTGCTAGTATATATCTAAGAGGGCTGTGCAATAACTATAATAATATGTAACTAAAAGCACTGAACTATTTTAACAAACAGATTATTACAATTTATATACATTTTACAGAGATTAAGACTTTCAGGATCAATATAATTCTATTCTAAAATTTTCAAATAAAAAGTTAAATTTCCTAAAAGAGATTATATTTAGAAGCAATGATAATATGAAAAAGCCCAGGCTTACTTCATATGCCCACATGATTTCCTGTCCGATTGTTTTGTGTTTTTGTCTGCCTCATTACAGTAATTCAGAGTAATGGCCCACATTTGAAATATGCAGTAGTGGCTGACCGAGTCACTATTGTGTATCATAATTAAGAAAAATACTGATCAATAATCCCTACTCAGCAAAATCATAAGAATAGGAGATCTTTAAAAGTTGTACTTTTTTGTTTGTCTTTGCTTGCATCCTCCTTTGCATGTGCAATATACAAATAAGCCTTTAGATAAAATGTATTTATCCCCCCTTTTGAAACTGATTTATTTTAAGTCATCATCAAATAATTGTCTTTTTTTTCTCAAGCTTCTATTGTAGTGAATTAGATATATGTGTACTTTCTATGTTTATGTTTAAATAATTTGTTATTTTCTGTATAAGTTTCCAAATTTTAGAGAATTATTGTTAGTTGCCTATGTTGATTTTGCTGCTAAACATTACCCTTGAATTTTTTAACATAGAAAAAGAAATGCCTCAGAAATTTCGTCAATTTTGTATAAATGTTATTTTTCCCATTTTGTGTTTTTGGGGGGCTATCACTGTTATATTGTGTTAATACTGTTCTACAAAACTCTGAGGGGTACCGACATGTGCAATTTTTACATTGTGTAGTATTATGAATTATTTCAGGAGACATAGATGATTGTGACACACTGGCACAAACCCGCATGTATGACCATCGGCCTTCAAAAACCCTCTCTCCAATATATGAGATGGATGTAACAGAAGCATTTGAGCAGAAAATGGAATCAGAAACACATGTTACAGATATGGATTGTGAAGATAATGAACACTTTGCAAAACAGGATTGGACCCTACTAAAGCAACTGCTCTCTGAACAGAATTCAAATTTAAATATTACCAATTCTCTTCCTGAAGACCTAAATTTAGCACAGTATTTAATCAATCAGACACTCTTTTTAGCACGAGATAGCTCAAAACCTCAGGGTATAGCACATGTTGACACTTTGAGCAGATGGAGTGAACTCTCCTCTCCACTTGATAATTCCTCAGCAAGCATCACCATGGCGAGCTTCTCCTCCGAAGAGTGTTCCCCTCAGGGGGAATGGACGATTCTGGAACTGGAAACTGAGCATTAAGAATCTGAGCAGTTTGGAAAAATTTAAACTGTGCCACCCCTTTATTTTTTGATGCATATATTATACCCAAATTATAATTGCGTTAGCCAGATATCGACTGTCCTTAATATGGAGGGAGTCCTTCCAATTTATTGAGGTAAACATAGTTTTATTTATTCATATCATATCTCATGTAGGAAAAAGTGTTTTTCTAAAGTTTTTGAGCATGGTTTCTATAATTATTAGAGAAATTAGAAGAATTGTAAGGAAAACCCTTGCTTCAGTTTTCCTTTCCTCCCTGATCATTTGTTCATTTGTTTATTATTCAGGAATTTAAACTGTGAATGCACAAGTAGATCCGTCCCTTTATCCCTTTACTTTTTGCTCTGCATATGGTACCATAGTAACTTAACAATAAAAAAACTTACTGTGCCTGTGTCCCGTTATGTAAAGTCGATCTGGATATTTGAACTCAGGTTGGGGTGGTTTAGGCTGGGAGCTGAGTGCTGCAAAAAAGCCTCGGCTTTCCCAACAATTCAGGTCTAGGAGACTGTGAAGTGAGTGCGTCTCAAATTTTAATTTCATTGTTAATAAAAGAGATAGGATTTCCTGTATTTGTCTTCTGGGGCTATATGAAGAGAAAGGTATCTGCCCTTGATCAAAAGCAGTGTGAAAACCGTCTGCCTTCTCTATGTCGAGTCCCTCACAATTAATCACTCTCCATTTTGCATTTCATGTTAGGCACATTTTTGAAAGTGCTCCAGCAATAAGCTGGTGCTAAATATTAACTTGAAAACGGGTACATATGGCAGTTGAGAAGTCACTGAGCTTTAATTATGTGTGCATTGTTTCTGTTTGGTTTTTGTCTACAGACTTTAGTTCCTTATTGGTTGGGTCAGATTATCTTTTTGTAATTTTGGTAGAAAGACAAACATAAAGCTGGGCATGGTGTCACAAACCTGTGATCCAGTGCTTGGGAGGCTGACAAGAGGATCACAGGTTTGAGACCAACCTCAGCAACTTAGTGAGATCTTGTTTCAAAGTAAAAAATAAAAAGGACTGGGGGTATAGGTCAGAAGTAGAACACCCCTGGGTTCCCAGGACCACACACACACAAAAAAAAAAAAAAAGGAGAGAGGCAAAGATAAAAACCTTTTCTACAGAATACCACTGAGCAGTGAATACTTTGATATTGGTGGATTTGTGTGTGTGTGTGTGTGGTACTGGGGATTGAACCCAGGGGCATTTTACCTCCAAGCTATACCCCCAGTCCTATTTTATTCTTTATTTCGAAACAGGGTCTCATTAGGTTGGCGAAGACCTCACAAGTTGCTGAGGCTGGCCTTGAACCTGCAATCCTCCTGTCTCAGCCTCCCAAGTACTGGGATTACAACCATGCGCCACCACGCCCAGCCTTCAATATTTCTTAATTCTAGTTTGGTGAGGGATTTTTGCTATTGTTGTGGTTGTTTATTGAACCCAGGGGCATTCTACCTCTGAGCTACAGCCCCAGCCTTACTTTATTTTTTATTTTGAAACAGAGTCTCACTAGGTTGCTGAGGGTCTCTCTAAATTATTGAGGCTGGCTTCAAACCTGCAATCCTCCCATCTCAGCCTCCCAAGTATTGGGATTACAGATGTGCACCACCACACCCACCTAGTTTGGTATTACTTCTACCACAAAACATATTTCATGTGATTTTTCTCACTAAAACTGAGAACAATTACATTTATATATTGTTTATAGTGTAAAAGACTATTATTTGATAGAGTCAAAGACAGCATAAATCCCCAAGACATTGTTTTTTCCTCCAAAAGTGAAATTGTTTTGTGTTACTTTTAATCAACTTCCTCAGAAGTTTTGAAATTTATAATTCAAACTTTAGTTCTTTTCCAATTTTAAGATCCTAAAGACTCTAATCTTTTTTTTTTTTTTTCAGTTCAATCCAGGGATTGAACCCAGGGGCGTTCTACCTCCGCACTACACCCTCGGCCCTATTTTTTTATGCTTTATTTTGAAACCGGGTCTCACGAAGTTGCGGAGGGCCTCACTGGGTAGAGAGAGAGAGAGACAGGGGGAGAGAGAGAGCTGAGGCTGGCCAGGAACCCGTATCCTCTGGTCTCCGCCTCCCAAAGTACTGGGATTACAAGCGTGTGCCACCACGCCCGGCAAGACTCTAATCTTAAATTACTAAACATTAAGCCAGGCATGGTGGCGCACACTTGTAATCCCAGTACTTGGGAGGCTGAGACATGAGGATCGCAGTTTCAAGGACAGTCTCAGCAAGTAGTGTGAGACTCTCGTCAACCTAGCGAGACCCTGTTTCCAAATAACAATTAAAAAATAGGGCTGGGGGTGTAGCACAGAGGTAGAATGCCCCTGGGTTCCATCCCCAGTGCCACACACACACCAAAAAAAATTACTAAACATTAAAATATACTCGATTTCATGGAACATCTGCGAATAGGTACTTGGGAAGACGTTTTGTTTTAGTAGTGGCACTTACGCAATTTCAGGACATACTTTGTTTCACACAGTGCTCTTTTGTGAACTTTGCATTCACCACTGTTTGCCATGGGACTCTGGACTAGTGCTTCATTATTCAACAAACATTGAAAAGTAATTGTTAATAATTATGCATTGCTTGTGTTAGGCACTGTGCTAAGTGATTTAAATATTCGTCAACATGCTTGTCACAACAATTCTTTAAGGTTTTTCATACATAGGAAGCCTTTTTTCTTTTAAAAAAATATTATTTCACATGAGGAAACTGATGTAGAGTCCTTACCCTGCAAGAGCTACCTTAATGGAAAAAAAAACAAACACACTATAACTTGTGATTACTTCAAAATTTCTATAAAGAAGGAACTTTGTGGCTACAATCTAGTTGGAAGTATAGGCCAGAGGACTTTTTTTTTTGTACTGGAGATTAAACCTAGGGACATTCTATCTCTGAACTACACCCCAGCCCTTTTATTTCTATTTTGAAACAGTCTTGCTAAATTGCTGAGGCTGGCCTCAAACCTGTGATCCTCCTGTCTCAGCCTCCCAAGTACTAGGATTATAGTCATTTGCCACCAAAACTGGCCCAGGGGCTTCTTGAAGATGCATTTGCATAGAAAGTACTTCACTTTCAATTAGTATGTAGCAGATCAATTAAAAAATGCTTTTAAAAGATACTTTTGTGCATGGTTTACATGAAACTTCAAAACTCCAATCATCCATCCAAGAATTATTTTTATTTTGGTTATTTGGGGAGGACTGATGAAGCTTCTGAAGAGTTTAAAGCCGCTTTATACCTTTTCTTAGAGCCATTAGGTAACATGTGGCGCTAGCCCTCAAGGATGAGCAGGAATTTGCTCAGGGACAAGACAGTCGAGACACAGCAGCAAACAAACAATGTGGCCAGGACCGGCACTGAGGAGAGGGGAGCCATCAGGGAGAGAACTGGATTCTCAAAGTTACTGAAGAGTATCTGCAAAGTGCTTAAATAAAGCTGGGCATGGTGGCGCACGCTTGTAATCCCAGTACTTGGGAGGCTGAGACCGGAGGATCCGGGTTCGCGGCCAGCCTCAGCTACTTAGTGAGGCCTCCGCAACTTTGTGAGACCCGGTTTCAAAATAAAGTATAAAAAATAGGGCCAGGAGTATAGCTCGGAGGTAGAACGCCCCTGGGTTCAATCCCCGGTACCGCGAAAAAAAAAAAAAAGAAGTAGAAGCAGGAAGCCAAGGTGCAGAGAAGAGTGATGAACATATAATATTGCTACTAATCAGAGAAGGGAGGTACCACATCAACTTTGACTTACCAAATTCACAAGAAATTTTTTAAGTATTTTCTTAATCATTGTTAGCAAGAGAACAAATTGGGAGGCTAGGCGTGGTGGCACAAGCTTGTAATCCCAGTACTTGGGAGGCTGAGACAGGAGGATCGCAGGTTCGCGGCCAGCCTCAGCTACTTAGTGAGGCCTCCGCAACTTAGTGAGACCCTGTTTCAAAATAAAGAATAAGAAATAGGGCTGGGGGTGTAGCTCAGAGGTAGAACGCCCCTGGGCTCAATCCCCAGTACCACAAAAAAAAAAAAAAAGAGAGAACAAATTGGGGATTTTTATATGTTGTTTTGGGAGTACAAGTTACCTTTCCAGTAAGCAGTTAAGCAATTCTATATTAGGAGTGTTCAAAATTTCCTATCTTTTACCCCTGGAATCTGTTGTTAAGAAATACGACAAAGGCTGGGTGCACTGGCACACACCTGTAATCACAGTACTTGGGAGGCTGAGGCAGGAGGATCGCAGGTTTGAGGCCAGCCTCAGCAATTAAGTGAGACCCTGTTTCAAAAAAAAATTAGGTCTGGGGGTGAGAAAGAAAAAGAAAAAAAAGAAGGAGGGGGAGGATATTTGTATAAAAAATGTTTATTGGAGAGCTAGATATATTAGTTGCTGAGGGCCTAAGTTTCTGAGGCTGGCCGTGAACCAGTGATCCTCCTGTCTCAGCCTCCCAAGTACTGGGATTACAAAGCGGGCATCACCACACCCGGCTTTGGGTCATTTTTTTCTAGCTCTGTGAAGAATGACACTGGTATTTTTATAGAAACTGCACTGAATTTATAGATCACTTTTGGAAGTATGGCCATTATGACAATATTCATTCTGCCTATCCAAGAACATG
Organism: Glis glis; assembly: GCA_004027185.1. NCBI lineage: Eukaryota > Metazoa > Chordata > Mammalia > Rodentia > Gliridae > Glis > Glis glis. The sequence continues at coordinate 22,264 of PVJS01019166.1, read as the reverse complement.
GGAGTTCTTTCCATCTTCTAAGATCTTCTTAAATTTATTTCTTCAGTGTTCTATAATTTTTTTTTTTTTGTTTGTATGGTCTAGGGATGAACTCAGGGGCATTTTACCTGAGCTACACCTCCAGAACCTTCTTATTTTTTGTTTTGTTTTGAAACAGGCTCTCACTGGTTGCTTAGTCTCACTAAATTGCTGAGGCTGTCCTCGAACCTGCGATCCTCCTGTCTTAGCCTCCCAAGTACTGGGATTACAGGTGTGCACCACCACACCTGGCTCTGTTCTTTTTAAGATAAAAACATTTTAGCTGGGCATGGTGGTGCATGTTTGTAATCCTAGTACTTGGGAGGCTGAGACAGGAGGATCACAGGTTCGGAGCCAGCTTCAGCAACTTAGTAAGGCCCTCTGTAATTTAGTGAGACCCTGTTTCAAACTAAAAAAAAAAAAAAAAGAAAAGAAAAGAAGAAGAAGAAGAAGAAAAATAGGGCTAGGAGTGTGGCTCAGAGGTAGAATGCTCCTGGGTTCAATCCCCAGTATCCCCCACCCCCTTACACACATACACACAAAGCCATTTTAGAACACTTTGAAAATAGGGAGTTGGGGACTATGGAGTGCATCCGTAGTCCCAGCGGGAGAGCCAGGTGCAGTGGGGCGCATCTGTAGTCCCAGCTCCTCAGAAGGCTGAGGCAGGAGGATCACTTAAGTGCAGGTGTACGAGGCCAGCCCAGGCAACATAGCGAGACCCGGTCTCAAACAAAACAAAACAAAAAAAGAGGCAGAAGGTAAGATGAAGCACAAAGAGTACCTGCTATATACAGGACATTTCAAGGAACTTCAGGCTTGATTTTTGTTTTTATTTTGAAACAGGGTCTAAGTTTCCACGTACTGGCCTACAATCTGCGATCCTCCTGTCTCAGCCTCCCAAGTACTAGGATTGCAGACGTGCGCTACCACGCCAGGCTGAACTTGAGGTTTTGAACATAACAGAAACACTGATGCATGTGGGACAGCAGTGGAAGGTAAAGCTGGAAAAGTACAGCCAAGCCAAAATATTATGAATCGTGTAGGCCAAGGCAAGGATGAGCAAGCCGTTTGGCAAACATTCTAGGAATTTTAAAACAGGCAAACACATTGTATGTAGGATTTTATATTAATATCATGAATCATTGAATGGGTAAAAAATGGAAGGCTGATTGTTCCCAGTTGGAAAAAGATAACTTTCTATTGTGACATGGCACATTTGAGATGCAATTGAGACCCTCAAGCCACACAGTATAATGTGTTCCAAAACTAAAAAACCAAAAAAACACCATCTTCCTATATGCCCACTCCCATCTCCTGCTAGTTTTATGAGGGTAGGGACTGGAGGTGAGGACTTTGGCTCAGTTTAATGATCTACTGCTAGAGCTATTTTGGAGTTGGAATAACCTCCACATTCTTCTCTAGTGATATTTATATTCTTTTTATATTGTAAATTCTGATAACAGTATTACTTTGAATCTGGCTTAGCTACATATGAGAAGTGTGTTTCTATCCTGTTAATATTGAACAAGTTACTTTTAGTGTCCATGATTCACCTTTCATACAGTGGTTTCAAGTGTGTGTGTGTGTGTGTGTGTGTGTGTGTGTGTGTGTGTGGTACTGGGGATTGAACCCAGGAGCATTCTACCTCCGAGCTACACTCCATCCCTTTTTATTGTTTGTTTTGAAACAGGGTCTTGCTAGGTTGCTGAGAGTCTCGCTGAATTGCTGAGGCTGTCCTCAAGCCTGCGATCCTCCTGTCTCAGTCTCCCAAGTACTGGTTAGTGGTTTCTTAATTACTCCTAAGCTTGGCCAATATTAGAATAAGAATTTTAATTATAATCTGAGAATTTAAATTTTACTCTGACTATATATTTAATGATAATAATATTCCAATCAACTAAACATTGAATTTCTAAATCAGGAACATATCACAAAAAATATTTTCATACAAAGATATAACATTTTTCCCTAAAAGGGCTTTCATATAAAATGTACTGAGTTTTACCTGTTTTCTTTCTATTTCAAACTTAATATTAGTCTAGCAAGAGAGTTTAATTTTGAATAATTACAATTGAAATGTACCTTCATTTGAACATTCACAGGCTTAGGAAAGATGTCTAACACTATTATAAAAGTGTCCTTTTAGATTCATTCAGCTCTCTAAAATATGAATAATCTACTTTGTTAATTAAATAAACAGAAGACCATTTGCTTGAGGTTGTATCCATACTTTGAGTTCATACATGAAGAATTGCAACCTAACTTAGTATGTAACAAACTGGAAACCTAACTTAGAACTGTAACAGCTAAGTGTTGTGTGCATGTATGTGACTATCACTATGAACTACATTATGATATGAAACTATATTACAGCAATAAATAAATATGTAAGAAAAGAAGAAGTTCCTATCATTAAAAATAGAACTGTGTGGAGAAGTAAAAAAAAAATTAAGATTAAATTCCTCCCTAAAAAAAAAAAGGTAGTATAACAGTTAAGTCTTGGCCAACCATAAGCAGCCAAGCTTCAACCAATCTCAAGCTGCCAACTCGTCAGACCATGTCCAAATAAGGCAAAGGGTAGAGCTGTAGCCAATCAAGTTATTTCTGTACTTTACTTCCCTTTTCTGTCTATAAATACTGCCTGCTGTTGCAGAGCAGAACTAGCCAAACCTTTTCTAGTTCTGAGTCCTTTCCAATTCATGAATCGTTCTTTGCTCAAATAAATTTCTCTGCTAAATCTAAAATGTCAGAAGTTTTTCCTTTAACACCTTTAAAGTCAAGACAGTAAATAAAATATCTTCTTACAGTTCACTGATTTAGAATGAATTATAGAGAGCAATACATATTCAAAACATAGCATCAAATTTAATTGTAAGAAATTAGAATTAATACGATAGTGGGAATTAAGTAGAAATCAGAAAAACAGTAGAACTGATCAATCTAAGAGCTGATCACTAAAACCCGAACAACCCACATACTGACTTAATAGAGAGAAAAGCATAAATATACACTATTAATGAGGGAATAACAAAAATTAACATAATATAGTAATATCTGTACAACTATATATAAATACAGTAGAAAACTTGAATGAAATTAATGACTTCTAGAGAAATATAAATTACCAAAATCTACACAGATTACTAGCTTTGGAAGAAACTGAGTGTTTTCTGACTTACCCTTCAAAAACATGATAGCCAAGCATAATGCCCTGTGCTTATAGTCCCATCTACTAGGGAGGCTGAGGTAGGAGGATCATTTGAGCCCAGGAGTTTGAGGCCAGCCTAGACAATGTAGCAAGACCCTGTCTCAAACAAACAAAAAAGTGCTAGCTGGCTCACTACTTAAGTCATTTTAGAGTATGGAGAAAGAATAAAAGCCACCATGTGCAATTTAAGAAGACATCATAAGGTGATCACTAAAATCTGACTAAAGATAGCATAAAAATTATAGAATTATATCACTTATGATAACTATTGCAAAACTCCAGAATGATCCAAGAGTATATTAAAATAACAATACATGGGCTCAATGTAGTAATACATGTCTATAATCTCAGTACTTGGGTGCAAAGACAGGAGGATTGCAAGTTCGAGGCCAGCCTGGGCAACTTAACAAGACCCTGTCTCAAAATGAAATTTTTTTTTTTTTTTTTTTTGCGATACCGGGGATTGAACCCAGGGGCGTTCTACCTCCGCGCTACACCCCCGGACCTATTTTTTATTCTTTATTTTGAAACCGGGTCTCACGAAGTTGCGGAGGGCCTCACTAAGTAGAGAGAGAGAGAGAGAGAGCACGAGAGCTGAGGCTGGCCCTGAACCCGGATCCTCCGGTCTCCGCCTCCCAAAGTACTGGGATTACAAGCGTGCGCCACCACGCCCGGCGCTCAAAATGAAATTTTTAAAAAGGTTGGAGGTGTAGCTCAGAAGTAGAGCATCCCTGGCTTCAATCCCAAGTATCATGTGCATGCGCGCGCGCACACACACACACAAACACACGCAATAAAAATAATAACACATGGCAATTTATTTAAGGACTTCAAGGAGATTTAATGTTGGGAATATTTTTTTCATATAATACACCCATATTAATAGGCCAAAAATCATCCCAATAGATGCCAAAATTGAACTTGAAACAATTACATCAAAAATGTACTAAAGGCCGGGCGTGGTGGCGCACGCTTGTAATCCCAGTACTTTGGGAGGCAGAGACGGGAGGATCCGGGTTTGCGGCCAGCCTCAGCGCTCTCTCTCTCTCTTTCTCTCTCCCTGTCTCTCTCTCTCCCTCTCCTTAGTGAGGCCCTCCGCAACTTCGTGAGACCCGGTTTCAAAATAAAGCATAAAAAAAAAAATAGGGCTGGGGGCATAGCACGGAGGTAGAACGCTCCTGGGTTCAATCCCCGGTACTGCAAAAAAAAAAAAAAAAAAAAAAAAAAGTGTACTAAAAGCCAGGCATGGTGACATAGGCCTGTAATCCCAATACTTGGGAGGCTGAGATAGGATTGTAGGTTTGAGGCCAGCCTCAGCAATTTAGTAAGGGCCTCAGCAACTTAGCAAAACCCTGTTTCAAAATAGAAAATTAAACAGTGCTGGGGGCATTGCTTAGAGTTAGAATGCTCCGGGGTTCAATCCCCAGTACCAAAAAAAAAAAAAAAGAGAGTGCTGTAAGAAAACATGAATGATTTTTTAACATAATTTCACAGTAAGAAAGTGCACAAAAACCAGAAAAATGTATGGAATTCTGAAATCATAAAATATAAGATTGATAATTCAGCTATTTAAAATTTGGAACCGAGAAAGCCAGGCATGGTGGTGCACGCCTGTAATCCCTGTACTTGGGAGGCTGAGACAGTAGGATCACAGATTCGAGGATAGCCTCAGCAAGTAGCGAGACTCTCATCAACCTAGTGAGACCCTGTTTCCAAATAAGAAATAAAATTGGGCTGGGGGTATAGCTGGTATGTACTGCCCCTGGGTTCAATCCCCAGCACTGCAAAAAAAAAAAAAAAAGAAAAAAGAAAAATTGCTTGCCCCCAATTTAACTTTTTTTTTGTCTTTTCATTCTGTTTATGATATTTTGGGCATATCTTAGTTCTAAATTTTATTTTACTTTTTGTGGTACTGGGGCTTGAACCCAGGGGCATTCTACCTCTGAGCTATACATCCAGCCCCCCTTTTTTTGTTTTTTGAAGCAGGGTCTGGCTAGGTTGATGAGAGTCTCACTATTTGCTGAGGCTGTCCTCAAACCTGTGATCTTCCTGTCTCAGCCTCCCAAGTACTGGGATTACAGGTGTGCGCCACCACGCCCGGCTCAGTAACCCATTTTTATTACTTAGGAGTTACAAATGAAAACAAGTCACGTGCTGTGCTGACATTATAAAAAATGACTGGAGCCAATCACAGATGCAACTAAAAAACTGAAATATATTAAAGTAGAAAATTAATTCTACGTATTTTTCTACTATACAAGCTTAAATTATTGGTAAAGTCAGATAACTTGCTCGGAACTCAATTTCACTCCTAATTTTCAAGATCAAGCTAAAATTCTTGGCACATCACATTAAAACTCAGCCCAAGAACAGTGTGTGGGATGATTGTGCTTTTCATAGTGAATGAGATAAGATGACCTAAAAATGACTAAGAAGGAAATGAAAACATTTGGGACCATCATATGTGGCCCAAGTGCCTGAGTCAGTTTACATTGCCACACAGATTTATTTGTGGCACCTCAGCGTCACGCAGCTATTCCTGCCGTCACACAGTTAACACCCTTATCTGCACTGCCTTTTAATTTTGTAGCTTCCTTAGAAGCAGGAAAGAAGCCATGAGATAATTGTTTAGTTCGTTCTCGGAAATTTTTTCTTAAAACGTGACTGTTCATTTAACATTTATTTGAACATTAACGTTGACCTGACCTCTTCTTAGAAATAATAATTCATCTGGGCGTGGTTATTGGGGTGCTCTGGCAGAGGCTTGCTTGCTCCGTAGTCCTGCCACAGATGGTTGCTGCTTTAATCAGCTCTCTAATGACTATTCCGTGGTTCCTGCCACAGAAGGTCGCTGCACCAGGCAACTTCCTGATCAGTAGTCTTCTCGCACGATACCGACACAAAGTCTGATATAATAATTTGGAGAAAATTTAATAATTGGGGGGATCGGGGAGGAGATCCAAGATGACAAATTCTCCTGCCTTATATAGTCAAGGCCTTTCTTATACAGAGGTTCAAACAAAGCAAACAGGAAGAAGATCACAAGTTAAGACCAGGGAGTGGCAAGGTGAACATTTCAGGGAGAATAGGAGGTCATCAATGTCCAGCTTTCGGACCCATCAGTCCAAGGAAGCATGACTGCATGCGGACAATTTCCACTTAGCATGTACTGTGTACATGGTTAAGCCAGTCTGAAATGGTGACCTCATTGCATGGGCTAAGATGGCCCCCAACATGTGGTGGCACATGCTTGTAATCCTAGGACTTGAGAGACTGAGACAGGAGGATCGCAGGTTCGCGGCCAGCCATAGCAACTTAGGCCCTCTGCAACTTAGTGAGACCCTGTTTCAAAATAAAAGAATAAAACTGAAGCCGGGCGTGGTGGCGCACGCTTGTAATACCAGTACTCGGGAGGCTGAGACCGGAGGATCCGGGTTCACGGCCAGCCTCAGCTACTTAGTGAGGCCTCTGCAACTTCGTGAGACCAGGTTTCAAAATAAAGGATAAAAAATAGGGCTGGGGGTGTAGCTCTGAGGCAGAATGCCCCTGGGTTCAATCCCTGGTAGTGCAAAAAAAAAAAAAAAGAATAAAATTGACCTGGGGTTGTAGCTTGGAGGTAGAATGCCCCTGGGTTCCATCCCCAGTACCACAAAAAAAAGAAAGAATAATTCAATCAAGAGATTCTAAAGTTAATAATACTGCTAAGTGAAGGAAAATATTACATATGTTAAGAATTCTTAAGGGAAAAAAACATTATTGCATTTCCCCAAGTGCTTTTTTTGGAAAGATGTGACTGGTTACCTGAGTCATCTGTGGGATTGGTTCAGCATTTGTCTATGAAAATAATCTCACTTTCATAGGTCAGTTCCTTTTAATTATCAATGATATAATATCTTTATTCATTTTGATTGACTGTTTATCTTAATGAAAAGTTGAAGTATATGTAGATTTTTTTCTTTGAGTTATTTGTATACCAAAGTCTTTTTAATCAGAAAAAAAGGAAAGCAAATTAGGAATAATAGTTGTAAGAAATATGACAATGATTTATATTTTTAATATACTGGGGATTGGACCTAGGGGTATTACACCTGTGAGCTATACTCCCAGCCATATATATATATATATATTTTTTTTTTTTTTAAACAGGGTCTCACTAGGTTGCTAAGGGCTTCATTAAGTTGCTGAGGCACACACACACACAGAGTCAGAAATTCTTTAATATTAATTTTAAACTTTTTAGCATACCAAACAAGTCAAAAGTAGTGTGCTTTAAAAGTAAGTTAGTTTAAAACTAAAACATTTACTAGGAAAAGGACCCATTCGTTTTAGTTTTTATTTTCGTCAAAGTTATATTTGAATCCAGCTTAAAGAATCAAGGCTTAGCAAAAAGCAAACAAAAACCAGTCCTCTGCCTGACTCCATCCACCCAACTCCCACTTCTTACAACAGCCACTTTCAATCTCTTCAATATTTCTTCTTTGCTTCTATCTCTCTAAAAAACATGAACACCCTGTGACAGAATCCGTCACAGGATCTGTGACAGTACAATTTTATGTACTATCATCTCACTTTGGAAGATGAGAATTTGGTTCTCACTCACCCACTCCCATGCCCCAACATAATTGTATCATAATTTTAGTTATGTCAGGATTTAGAGTATACATAATTATAATTCTGAAAATACTACTAACTGTTAAGCTACTTAGTAACAAAGATTACTTTTCCCTCTCTTATCCCTGAAGCTAGCACATCCCTTGTTTGTTTGCATAGCTTTCTTTTCTTTAAGTTTTATTTTTGATTGGCACATAATAATTATACATATTTCTGTGGTGCAGTGTGATGTTTAGATATGTGGATACACTGTGTAATGATCAAATCAGGGTAATTAACATAACTATCACCTTAAACATTTATTGTTTCTTTGTGATGAGAACATTCACAATCCTCTCTTCTAGCTATTTTGAAATGTGCCTTATTGGTAACCATAGTCACCCTACTTGAAAATAGAACACCAGAACTTATTCTTCCTATCTAACTGTAACACTGTGCCCCCTGACCGGCCTGTCTGCACTCCTTGCATGCCCAGCCCTCTGTAGCCTCTGGTAACCATGATTCTGCTCTCATTTTCTATGAGATTCACTTTTTAAGGTTCCACATACAAGTACATCATGTATTTGTCTTTCAGTGCCTAGCTTATTTTACATAACAATGTCTTCCAGGTTCACCCATGTTGCCACAAATGATAAGACTTCATCCTTTTTTTAATGACTGAATAGTTACTGTAAATATAGACTACATCTTCTTTTTCCATTCATCCATTGAAGGACAACTAGGTTGGTTTCATATCTTGGCCATTGTGAATAATGCCGCAATACACATGGGAGTATGGATGTCTCTCCAACATAATGATTTCATCTCCTCTAAGTAGCTACCAAGTATTGGGATTTGCTGGGATATATGGTAGTTCTATTTTTAATTTTTTGAGGAATCTCCATACTGTTTTCCATAATGGCTATACTAATTTACATCTCTATCAACAGTGTATTAGGGTTCCTTTTCTCTACATTCTTATCAATACTGGTTATCTATTGACTTTGTGTGTGTGGTACTGGGGATTGAACCCATGGACATTCTACCTCTGAGCTCCACCCCCAGCCCTATTTTATTTTGAAACAGGGTCTCGCTAGGTTGATGAGAGTCTCACTACTTGCTGAGGCTGTCCTTGAATCTGTGATCCTCCTGTCTCAGCAGCCCAAGTACTGGGATTACAAGCATGCGCCACCACGCCCAGCTTTCTGTTGACTCTTTGATAATAGTCATTCTAACTGGAGTGAGGTGGTTTCTCATTGTAGTTTTGATTTGCATTTTCCTGGTGACTGGTGATGTTGAATATTGTTTTCATAGACCTTTTGTTCATTTGTATACCTCCTTTTGAGAAATGTCTCTCCAGGTTTTTTGTCCCTTTTCCCTTTTGTTTTTTGTTTTTTTTTTTTTTTTGCGGTACTGGGGATTGAATCCAGGGGCGTTCTACCTCTGGGCTACACCCCCAGCCCTATTTTTTAGTCTTTATTTTGAAACAAGGTCTCACTAAGTTGCAGAGGGGCTCACTAAGTAGCTGAGGCTGGCCACGAACCCGGATCCTCCAGTCTCAGCCTCCCAAGAACTGGGATTACAAGTGTGCGCCACCACGCCCGGCTCTCTTTTCCCTTTTTGTAATCAGATTTATTTTTGGTTGGTTGTTTTTTTGCTATTGAGTTGTTTGAGTTCTTTATATATGTTGGATATTAACCACTTCCTGTAGTTTTCATATGTGTCCCCCCAGTCCTTGTGTATTGAAGGCTTGCTCACTAATCTGTGACAACACTGGGAAGTGGGACCTAGTGCAAGGAAGTTAGATCCTTGAGGGCATGCCTGTGATGGAATAGTGGGACTCTGGGTCCTTCCGTCTCTTTTTGCTTCCTGGCCACCATGGAATGAACATGCCTCCTCCACTATGTACTCCCACCATAATGTACTATGGTGCTGTGGGTCCAAAACAACAGGGTCAAGTGACTCTGGACTGAAACCCCCAAATTCATAAGCCAGAACAAACTTTTCCTCCTTTAAGTTGAATACCTCAAGAATTTTGTCATAGTAACAGAAAATGGACTAATATACCACTTATCAGATATATGGCTGGCAAATATATTCTTCCAACCTGTCATTGTCTCTTCACTCTGTTTATTGTTTCCTTTGCTGGCAGAAGCTTTTTAGTTTGGTGAAATTCCATTTCTCTGTTTGTTTGTTTATTTGTTTTGATGCCTGTGCTTTCAGGTCTTATCAAAAAAGTTTTTGCCTAGAGCAAGGTCATGAAGCCTTTCCCCTATGTTTTCTTCCAGAAATGTCATGGTTTCAGGTCTTACATTTAAATCTTAAATTTATTTTATTTATTTATTATTTATTTTTTATTTTGTGTGTGTGTAGTACTGAGGATGACCCCAGAGGCCTTCTACCTCTGGGCTACACCTCCAGCCCTATTTTATTTTTAATTATTTATTTATTTATTTATTTTATTTATTTATTTGTTTTTGTTTGTTTGTTTGCGGTACCAGGGATTGAACCCAGCCCTATTTTTTATTCTTTATTTTGAAACAGGGTCCCACTAAGTTGCGGAGTCCTCACTAAGTAGCTGAGGCCAGCTGCGAACCCAGATCCTCCAGTCTAGGCCTCCCAAGTACTGGGATTACCAGCGTGCGCCACCACGCCCAACTAATTATTTATTTATTTATTTATTTATTTATTTATTTATTCTTTTGCGGTACTGGGGATTGAACCCAGGGGCATTCTACCTCCAAGCTACACCCCCCAGCCCGATTTTTTTTTTTTAATTTTGAAATAGGGTCTCACTAAATTGCAGAGGGCCTCACTAAATAGCTGAGGTTGGCCATGAACCTGTGATCCTCCTGTCTTAGCCTCCCAAGTACTGGGATTACACATGTGCGCCACCACGCCTGGTTTTATTTTTAATTTGGAAACAGGGTCTCACTAAGTTGCTGAGAGCCTCACTAAGTTGCTGAGGCTGGCTTCAAACCTGTAATCCTCCTGTCTCAGCCTCCCAAGTACTGGGATTACACGCGTGCATCACCACACCCAGCTCTTGAATTTATTTTGAATTGAATTTTTTATGTGGGATGAGATAAGGGTCTAATTTCCTTCTTCTTAATGTGAATCCCAGTTTTCCCAACACCATTTACTGAAGAGACTAGCCTTTCACCAGTGTGTGTTCTTGGCACCTCTGTAGATCAGTTGGCTGTGAGGACATGGATTTATTTCTGGGCTTCCTATTCTGTCTTGTTGGCCTGTTGTCTGTTTTCATGCCAATACCATGCTGTTTGTTTACTGTAGCTTTGTAGTATATTGTGAAGTCAGGTAATGTGCTCCTTCCAGCTTTGTTCTTTATTTTTTAAATTTATTATTAACATCTATTAATTGTACACATTAGTGGGGTTTTCCGTGATATTTCCATACATGCATTTGTCACGTGTTGGTCATATCCATCCACCCTTCTTCTACCCTCTCCTAGCTCAGCTGTCTGTACCTACTCCCAGCCCCCTTTCCAGTCCCTAATAGTCCCTCTTCTATGTCCTGGTAATCTCTTTTCCTTTTAGTTTCCACATATGAGAGAAAACATGTGATATTTGTCTTTCTGTGTCTGATTTATTAAAATTAACATGATGTCCTCCAGTTCCATTCATTTTCCTGCAAATAATAGGATTTTGTTCTTCTTTTTGGGTGATTAATACTCTATTGTGAAGCCAGGCATGGTGGCACATGCCTGCAATCCCAGTATTTGGGAGGCATCTGAGATAGGAGGAGTGCAGGTTTGAGATTAGCCTCAGCAACTTAGTGAGACTCTCAGCAACTTAGTGAGACCGTTTCCAAAAAAATAAAAATAAAAATAAAAACGGGCTGGGGATGTAGTTCAGAGGTAGACTCTCAGACCTTCATTTTATTCTTTATTTTGAAACAGGGTCTCACTGAGTTGCAGAGGGCCTTACTAAGTTGCAGAGGCTAGCCACAAATTGTGATCCTCCTGTCTTAGCCTCCCAAATGCTGGAATTACAAGCATACTCCACCACACCCGGCTTATTGTCTTTTTTTGAAACAGTGTGTCACACCAGGTTGCAGAGAGTCTTGCTAAATTGCTGAAGCTGTCCTTGAACCTGCAATCCTCCTGTCTCAGCCTCCCAAATACTGGGATTGCAGGTGTGTGCCATCATGCCTGGTAACATTGCTATTTTGATGGGGATTGTATTGAATCTATAGATCACTTTGGATAGAATGGATATTTTACCAATCAATGTTAATTCTCCCAATCCATGAACATGGGAGGTCCTTCCACCTTTTAGTGTCTTCTTAAATTTCTTTTTTCAGTGTGTGTGTGTGTGTGTGTGTGTATGTGTGTGTGTTACTGAGGATTTTGTTAGGTTGGGTCTGCCTCGCCTGTTACAGATTTAACCCAGGGACATTCAACCTCTGAGCTAAACCCTCAGCCCTATTTTATTTTTTATTTTGAAACAGGGTCTCGCTAAGTTGCTGAGGCTGGCCGCAAACCTGCAATCCTCCTGTCTCAGCCTCCCAAGTACTGAGATTATAAGCATGCTCCAGCACGACCAGAATGTTTTGTAATTTTTATTTTAGGGTCCTTCAAATTCTTAGTTTATTCCTAAAGTGTGTGTGTGTGTGTGTGTGTCCGTTGTGAATGGGATTACTTTCCTGATTTCTTTCTCAGCAAGTTCATTATTGGTGAATAGGGAAGCCACTGAGTTTTGTACATTGATTTTGTATCCTGCTACTTTACTAAATTTGTTTATCAGATGTTTGTTTGTTTGATACTGGGGATTGAACCCAGAGGCATTCTAACTCTGAGTATACCCCCAGCCCTTTTTATTTTTCATTTTGAAATAGAGTCTAAGTTGTGAGGGTCATGCTAAATTACTGAGGGGGCCTTTAACCTGCAATCCTCTGGTCTCAGCCTCCCAAATACTGGTATTACAGGTGTGCTCCACCACGCCCAGTTTATTTATCAGTTCTAAGAGTCTTTTGGTGGAGTTTTTAGGTTTTTCTATTATATGTATAAAATCATATCATCTGCAAACAGAGATAACAACTTCCTCCTTTCCTTTTTATATGCCTCTTATTTCTTTCTCTTGCCTGATTGCTCTGGATAGGACTTCCAGTACCATGTGAATAGAACTGGTAAACGTGGGCATCCTTGTCTTGTGTGGATCTCAGAGGAAAAGCTTTCAACTTTTCCCCGTTCAGTGTGATGTTAGCTGTGGGTATGTCATAAATGGTCTTTATTTTGATGAGGTATGTTACTTCCATACCTAATTGTTGAGAGTTTTTATTATGATGGAATGTTAAATTTTGTCAATTTCTTTGCATCTATTGAAATGATCATATGTTTTTGTTTTGTTTTTTTGCAGTACTGGGGATTGAACCCAGGGGCATTCTACCTCCAAGCTATACCCCCAGCCCTATTTTTTATTCTTTATTTTGAAACAGGGTCTCACTAAGTTGTGGAGGGCCTCACTAAGTAGCTGAGGCTGGCTGCAAATCTGCAATCCTCCTGTCTCAGCCTCCCAAGTACTGAGATTACAAGTATGCACCTTCACGCCTGGCTTGATTTTTTTTAAGGGTGTAACTAGGTTGCTGCAAGTTTTCGCTGGCCTCGATCCTCCTGTCTCAGCCTCCCAGGTTCCAGGACCACAGGTCACTATGGGCCACTATGCCGGGCCTGATCATGTGATTATTGTCCTTCATTATGTTAGGGAGATGTATCATGTTTATTGATTTGCATGTGTTTTTTGTTTGTGTGTTTGTTTTTTGTGGTACTGGAGATCAAACCCAGGGGCATTCTACCTTGGAGCTATACTCCCAGCTCTTTTTAATTTTTATATTTTATCTTTTTTTTTTTGCGGTACTGGGGATTGAGCCCAGGGGCATTCTACCTCCGAGCTACACCCCCTGCCCTATTTTACTTCTTATTTTGAAACAGGGTCTCACTAAGTTGCAGAGGGCCTCACTAAGTAGCTGAGGCTGGCCATGAATCTGCGATCCTCCTGTCTCAATCTCCCAAGTACTGGGATTACAAGGGTGTGCCACCACACCCGGCTGATCAACACATCACAGAAGGATGTGTTGAACCATCCTTCTGTCTCTGGGATGAGTGCCACTTGGTATTAGTGGATGATCTTCTTAATGTGCTGTTGAATTGGTTTGGTATTATGTTGAGAATTTTTGTATCTATATTCATCAACGATATTGGCTTATATTTTTCTTTCTTTATTCTTTGTTGTTGTTACTTCCTGGCCTCGTTTCGGTATGAGGGTAATGCTGGCCTGTGATCCTCCCGTCTCAGCTTCCTAAGTATTGAGATTACAGGCATGCACCACCATGTGTGTGGTACTGGGGATTGAACCCAGGGACATGCTACATCCCCAGCCCTTTTTATTTTTCATTTTGAAACAGGGTCTTGATAGATCACTGAGAGTCTTGCTAAATTGCTAAGGCTGGCTGGGCATGGTGGCATATGCCTGTAATCCCAGTACTTGGGAGGCTGAGACAGGAGGGTCACAGGTTTGAGGACAGCCTCAGCAAGCAGTGAAACTCTCATCAACCTAGCAAGACCCTGTTTCAAGATAAAAAATAAAATAGGGCTTGTGGTGTAGCTGAGAGGTAGAATGCCCCTGGGTTCAATCCTCAGTGCCACACATACACACATAAATAAATAAATAAATACATACATACATACATACATAAATTTTTTTTTTTTGCGGTACTGGGAATTGAACGCAGGGGAGTTCTACCTCCGCGCTATGCCCCCGGCCCTATTTTTTTTATACTTTATTTTGAGACCGGGTCTCACGAAGTTGCAGAGGGCCTCACTAAGTAGAGAGAGAGAGAGAGAGAGAGAGAGAGACAGGGAGAGAGAGAGAGAGAGAGAGAGAGAGCGTGTGCACGTGTCCGCGTGCACGAGCTAAGGCTGGCCGCGAACCCTGATCCTCCGGTTTCCGCCTCCCAAAGTACTGGGATTACAAGCGTGCGCCACCATGCCCGGCTACATAAATATTTTTAAAAATTTCTGGGGCTGTTCTTGAACCTGTGATCCTCCTGTCTCAGCCTCCCAAATACTGGGATTAGAGGCATGTGCCACTGCGCCTGACTTGTATGTATGTTCTCTTGAATAGTAATTTTGACTTTTGTTTTATCTCAGTTCTCCAGAAATCAGAGCCCAAGTCAAACCTTGTAGAACTGATGCTTTTTTTTTTTTTTTGGAGGGTTCAATCTCAGAGAAGCAACATTGAGAGAAAAAGCAAAACAGGGAAGAAGGGAAGTAAATGTAAGGTGGCAAATTACCCAGTTGCGCTCAGCTACAGTATAAAAAGTTGGTTGCTTACACAGGACATCTGTGGAGAGGCTAAGTTGAGTCTTAGAAGGGTGAACAATTTATCTGCATACTCCTCCCTATCTCCTTTCTCTCATTGCACAAAGTTTGTGCAATGAGTGTGACATGGGACCCTCCTGGCAGCTACAGGAGTATCCAGAACCTCCCTGGGTCCCACTGGGCCACTCAGCCCCCACTGTAGCATGTGTGATGTAGTCCAGGCCAAAGCTAGCCTTCAGCATTGCCCTGGAAAGCCTGAATCAGCTGACGGTGGGAGAAGACAAGGCCACGGGTAAAGCAGCAGGCAGGGCGTGTTACTGGAGAAATGACATGAGCCAGCCGGGCATGGTGGCGCACGCTTGTAATGCCAGTACTTGGGAGGCGGAGACCAGAGGATCCGGGTTCACGGCCAGCCTCAGCTACTTAGTGAGGCCTCCCCAACTTAGTGAGACCCTGTTTCAAAATAAAGAATAAAAAATAGGGCTGGGGGTGTAGCTCGGAGGTAGAATGCCCCTGGATTCAATCCCTAGTACTGCAAAAAAAAAAAAAAAATGACATGAGCCTTTGGCAGGGTCGCTTGGCCGGAAGCAGAGCAAGTGCTTCACCAGGGACACGAAGGGTCAAGAGGATGTGAAGAGATGCGCTGACGAGTGTAGCACATTTCTATTTCGCATTGGGGCCATATTTATAATTCTTTGGGTTTCTATCTTCATTTAACTTGCTTCAATGCTCACTGCCAGTTCTTTCCATCTCTCAGTTGGCAGAAGAATGGTTTCGAATAATTACCTCCTGCAAGTTAGTGTGGCAGCAAAGAAGGCTGAGGCTAATGTGGTATTTCTGTTCTTTCTAAGTAACATCTTTAATTTCCTTCATGGATGTTTGTAGGTCACCTTCTGTAGCCGTGTAATTTAAAAATAGTGTCAGGCCATGTCTAGAAGTAGGTTTTTGTCATTCATTTTGCTAAAAATCTGACTCTTCCTGTCTATCTGTGGGCTTTTTGCCCATCAGAAAAGTGTTCTTCCCATCATGTATTTTATATTCTTCCCTTGGTTTTTGTCACTAATTCATGAGCACCAATCTACCACCTACCTCTGACCTTTCTCTCTTTACTCTGGAGTGTCTCAAGTAATCCTCATTATTGGTTCAATATTCTCCCAGAATCAAGTCTTTCTTTGTTGCCAGTATGGATTTTAATTCTGTAATTGCATTTCTTTCTTTCTTTTTTTTTTTTTTGGTGTGGTACTGGAGATTGAACCCAGGGCTTCCTACCTCTGAGCTACATCCTCCAGCCCTATTTTTTTTTTTTTTTTTTTTTTTTG
>PVJS01019165.1:0-34007 GCA_004027185.1 Glis glis | reverse complement strand
GGGGGGGGGGGGGACGCTCACCAAGTGCTGTGTGCATGTATGGACTTCATTACAATGTAGGATTACAATGCACCAATAAAAAAAAGAATCTATGGGAAAAAAAAGGAATGTGCTAATAAGTGTGCATGTGTATCCTACAGCTGCTATAACAAATTACTACAAGTTCTGTGGCTTGACCTGCTCATTTTCTTACCGCTATGGAGGTCAGAAGTCCCAAAACCGCAGTGTCAGCAGGGCAGCATTCTTTCTGGGGGCTCGGGAGGAAACCTGTTTCTTAGCCTTTTCCAGCTTCTAGAAGTTGCCTGCCTTCCTTGGCTCTTGGCCTCTTTCTTTTTGGACTTTCAAATCTACCCAAGCACCATGCAGTATCTTCAAATCAATCTCTAGCTGGGCGTGGTGGCACACGCCTGACATCCCAGTACTTGGAAGGCTGAGACAGGAGGATCGCAGGTTCAAGGACAGCCTCAGCAAGTAGTGAGACTCTCAGCCACCTAGCAAGACCCTGTTTCAAAATAAAAATAAGACAGGCATGGTGGTGCACACTTGTAATCCCAGTACTTAGGAGGCTGAAACAGGAGGATTGCAGGTTCGAGGACAGCCTCAGCAAGTAGTGAGACTCTCATCCACCTAGCAAGACCCTGTTTCAAAATAAAAATAAGCCGGGCATGGTGGTACACGCTTGTAATCCCAGTACTTGGGAGGCTGAGACAGGAGGATCACAGATTTGAAGCCAGCCTTGGCAATTTAGTGAGGCTCTCTTCAATTTAGTGAGACCTTGTTTCCAAATAAATTTAAAAATTGGGTTGGGGGTGTAACTTGGAGGTAGAATGCCTTTGGGTTCCATCCCCAGTATCCAAAATAAAACCCCCCAAAACAAAATAAAAATGAAATAGGGTTAGGGGTGTAAGTGTAGCTTAGAGATAGAATGCCCCTGAGTTCAATCTCCAGTGCCACAAAAAATCTCAATCTCTCAATCTCTCTCTCTCTCTCTCTCTCTCTCTCTCTCCTCTTCCCCTTTGTCCTCTGCTTCTGTCCCACCACCACCTCTCCCTCTCTGGGTCTGACCCCCCTGCCTCCCTCTCTCACTTACAGGACCGCTGTGATGCCACTGGGCACCCCAGACGATCCAGGATGATCGCCCCATCTCAACAGCCTGACCTTAATCCCGTCTGCAAAATTCCTTTGCCCTGTTAAATAGCGGGTTCATAGGTTTCTGGAATTAGGGCCCGGACATCTTTGAGGGGGAGGGAGGGATTTATGCTGCAACCCCAGGAGGGAAGAAAGGAAACCGACACCAACTTGCCTCTCATACAGAGTTGGAGGTGTGTGCAGCTCTCCACGGACACGCTTCCCCCCTCCCAGCTCCTCCCCAGCACAGAGCCCAGCTCCGGGGACTCCCTTCACACACCTTTCCAAGGTTAAAGCCAAATTTAAATTTTTAATCATTTTTAATTTCTTTTTTCATTTAAAATACAAATACTTTGCTTTTTCTTCCCTCTAGGTACACAGTTCTATGAATTGTGGTACACACAGAGATTCGTGTAACCACCACCCTCAGGTTGCAAAACAGTCCATCGTCCCCAAAACCTCCCTGCAGCTGTCCCTGGGCTCACACCGTCCCCGCCCTGCATGCCTGGCAACCATGTGTTCTCTGTCACTGTAGTTAGTGGGAGACTGAAACAAGAGGGGTCACAGGTTTGAGGCCAGCCTCGGCAACTTAGCAAGACCCTCAGCAACTTAGTGAGACCCTGTTTCAAAATAAAATAGGACTGGGGTGGAGCTCAGAAGCAGAATGCCTCTGAGCTAGTTAGATGATAGATAGATGATGGATGGAGATAGATGATGATAGGTAGTTGATAGATGACAGATAGATGATAGATGGATAGGTAGATGATAGATAGACAGATAGATAGATGATAGATGGATAGATAGATAGATAGATGATAGATAGATAGATAGATAGATAGATGATAGATAGGGCATTCATTTTTCTGTCTGAGCATCATTTTACCTTTTTGGAAGTTATCTTTTAACACTGGGAAGCAGAGGACCAAGGTCAGTGGCCCAGCAGACCCGGGTGAGCTGAGTCTGGAGGTGTCAGTGGGAAAACCCGAAGGGGTGCAGGCATCCTGCGGTGCCTTACAACGCGCGGGAAATGTGGTCCAGACGCCTCTGCGAATTCAAGGCGAGAGAGAGGCAAGAAATAGAGTGTTTGAAAAATCGAACGAAGCCTTGGATTCTCTTCCCTCTCTCTGCCACCTGCTGGGCATCGGGCTGCAGTTGACCTGTCAGACAACTGCTCTATATTCTTTGGAGAGGATAAAAGAGTCTCTGGACAGTAAGTGCTAAGTAGGGTCTAAACAGGAGGGGTGGGGACCTTGCATGCTGATGGACGAGACCCAGCACCACCTCCCCCACCATGTTCCAAGAGAACCAGCAAGAAGGATTGTACCCTGCAGGTGGGTGAGTGGGGAATTATTCTCTGAGAAATTTGCCCAGTATGGAAAAAGGAAAACTAAATATACTGCTGTATAGGGGAGAGGGGGGGGCACAGCCAGCCTGGTCGCCCTTCACTGATGCCTGGCTTGACCTGCAACCCGCCCCCAGCCACGCCCTCTGAGCTGTCAGCCAGCTCTGTGGTACCTCTTTCTAAAATAAGATTGGAGCCTGGCGTGGTGGGGCAGGCCTGTCATCCCAGTACTTGGGAGGCTGAGAAAGGAGGATCAGAGGTTCGAGGACAGCCTTGGCAAATAGTGAGACTTTCATTAACCTAGCAAGACCTGTTTCAAAATAAAAATAAAATAGGGCTGGAGGTGTAGCTCAGAGGTAGAATGCCCCTGGGTTCAATCCCCAGTACCACAAAAAAAGGGGGGCTAGGGGTGTAGCTCAGAGGTAGAATGCCGCTGGGTTCAATTCCCAGTACTACAAAATAAATAAAATAAGATTGGACATCCAAGGGTTCACAAGACCTTTGAGGAAAAACGAAAGCCAAATACACAACGGAGAAAATACAGACCACAGGAGACCGCAGGAAGAAGCAAACCCCACCCCAAGACATTACAACCTCACACAGATAAGAGAAAATACTGCAACCCAAAATACGAATAAGATGCCAATTTGTACTGGGGATTGAACCCAGGGGCATTTCTACCTCTGAACTACACCCCCAGCCCTATTTTATTTTTTGATTTTGAAACAGAGTCTCACAAAGTTGCAAAGGGCCTCTCTAAGTTGCTGAGGCTGGCCTCGAACCTGCGATCCTCCTGCCTCAGTCTTTCAAGTACTGAGATTACAGGCATGTTCCCCCATCCCCTACTAAGATGCCAGTTTTTGTTTTGTTTTGTTTTGTTCTGTTTTTTGGTTTTTTGGTTTTTTTTTTTGCAGTACTGGGAATGGAACCCAGGGGCATTCTTCCTCCAGTCTACACCCCCAGCCCTATTTTTTATTCTTTATTTTGAAACAGGATCTCACTAAGTTGCGGAGGGCCTTGCTAAGTAGCTGAGGCTGGCTGTGAACCCGGATCCTCCTGTCTCAGCCTCCCAAGTACTAGTATGACAAGCGTGCGCCACCACACCCGGCATCCCAGCCCGATTTTTTATTCTTTATTTGAAACAAGGTCTCACTAAGTTGTGGAGGCCTCACTAAGTACCTGAAGCTGGCCGCGAACCTGCAACCCTCCTGTCTCAGCCTCCCAAGTACTGGGATTACAAGCGTGTGCCACCATGCCCTACCTACCAAGATGCCAAGTTTTAAAGCTGCAAATAGCAGAAAAGAGTTCTGGGAAATGGAAAATGAAAAAGCTGAATGAAAACTAGAAAGTTTGAAAGATTTAGTTAAAGAAATCCCAGACAGTAGAGCAAGAAGACCAAGATCTAGAAATTAGACAGAAATGAAAAATTGAAAAACGATACTTGGGAGGCCGAGACAGGAGGATTGCAGACTCGAGGCCTGCATGTGGTAGCTTAGCAAAAAATAAAATAGGGCTGGGGGTGTAGCTCAGAGGTAGAATGCCCCGGGTTCAATCCCCAATACTAAAAAAGAAAGAAAAGTAAAGACAGTACCCAAGACAAGGGCTACTCCCACCCAGACGGAAGAGTCTTCTTTGAAAATACTAACTCGATAGAGATTTACACAGCAGGAACACACTGCACGACGATTTATACAACCAACTGTGAATAATTCAGATGAATTAATACATAGGAAAGTAAGCAAACAAAAAGGAATGTTTTTCACACTAATGAAAACAAAAGTTGTACAGAAAAGGGAAAGGTAATCAGAAGATACTATGGCTCACTGTGACTAGTATTTGCAGAACATAAACACTGAACATTTGTTTTAGCATAATTACCCTGTAATTCCTTTGTGGCCAGAGAAACAGGGGTGAAAAGACCTCTTTTATTTTTTTTTATAACAGGCCTTGTGGATTATTTAACTTTTTTTATTTATTTATTTATTTTACTGGGGATTGAACCCAGGGGCATTCTACCTCCAAGCTACACCCCCAGTCATTTTTATTTTTTATTTTGAAACAGAGTCTCACTGCTGGGCGTGGTGGAGCATGCTTGTAATCCCAGTACTTGGGAGGCTGAGACTGGAGGATCGCAGGTTCGTGGCCAGCCTCAGCTACTTAGTGAGGCCCTCTGCAACTTAGTGAGATCCTGTTTCAAATTAAGAATTAAAAAAAAAATAGGGCTGGTGGTAGAGCTCAGAGGTAGAATGCCCCTGGGTTCAATCCCCAGTACCGCCAAAATAATAATAATAATAATTACTATAATTATTATTATTATTATTATTACTATTATTATTATTTTAAAAGGATTAATATGCATATGCCATTTTGTATATATGTAAGAAAGTTTGAAAGAACACCCAATAAACTAGTAGCAGTGGTTATTCTCTGGAAGGGAACCTGGGGGGCTGGGGAAGGTTGGGGTGGCACCCACTTTTCCCCGTGCACCCTTTGTATTGCTTGGGTATTTCCATGTTCGTGTAGTAACTATATAAAAGGGAAAACCATGCTTGTGCATGCCTGTTCGTGTGAAGTTACCCGAGCGCGTACCGTTCAATCCCAGGTGTGCCACCGCGCTGAGCAGCCGGGCCACACTCCAAGCTAGTGCTCATCAAAATAATGGGTTGTGTACCCGGCGCTGAGCACCCAGCAGGTCCGGTCTTGATCACACCCCATTACGGAGGGCTCAGCACTGATACCCAGGCTCCTTCCCTGAAGGTTATGTTTATGCAAAGGATTACAGGCAGCTAAGAAATGCGTCAGTGAATCAATTTTGGAATAGAAATTCCCTTTGGTTCCCTTCCAAGACATCAGATCAGGACTCAGTACCGTCAGAAGGAGCCAGATAGAGTCCCGAGGCTCGTCTCCACACTGGGCATGCCTGGACCACACGCCCTGAGATTCTGTTCGGTGACATCTGGGTGGTGCCCACACGTGTGGCCTCAACAAGTTCCTCTCCAGGTAAGACTCACCGACAGAGGGGTCACGAAAGCCAGGACAAAATTACAAACTCCTTACGCCTTAAGCCAGCTGTGTCGGGCAGGGTCTGGGGAGAAAAAAAGAAGCGACTTTGAGGATGTCAGTAAAAGCAGTTCAGGGAGCTTGATGTACAAGTCACAAAAGAGCCAAAAAGCCATTCGGGCGGACATGGTGGCGCACACCTGTAATCCCAGTACTAGGGAGGCTGAGACAGGAGAATCACAGGTTCGAGGTCAGCCTCAGCAATGTAACAAGACTCTCAGCAACTTAGCAAGACCTTGTTTCAAAAAAAAAATTTAAGTTGCATGTGGTGGCGCATGCTTGTAATCCCAGTACTTGGGAGGCTGAGACCAGAGGATCCGGGTTTGCGGCCAGCCTCAGCAACTTAGTGAGGCCCTCTGCAACTTAGTGAGATCCTGTTTAAAAATAAAGAATAAAATAGGGCTGAGGGTGTAGCTTGGAGGTAGAATACCCTTGAGTTCAATCCCCAGTACCGCAAAAAAAAAATTTTTTTTTAAAGGGCTGGGGTTGTAGCTCTGAGGTAGAATGCCCCTATGTCCAATTCCCAATAGCACATACACACACACACACACACACACGCACACACGCACACACACACACACACGCACACCCCTGAAAAGCCAAGTGAGAATGGTTACATAGCCTGGAGATTAGGAACCCCTGGAAGCCCCTGCCTTCTCTCCCCAGAAATGGGGGAGAGGGTGAGGTTTTCAGTCACAGAGGCCCTATGGGACCTGGTGCTATGGAGAAGATGGAGCCGCTGCCACTAAAATATAGAGGGGGACGTTGGGGAGCACTCTTGACTCCCCCCTTCTACCCATTAGCCAGACCCAACAGGAAGTTGGAAGTTCCAGAAACCTGGAGAACAGAGACAAGGGTGGGCTCCCCCAACGCCTGGAGCTGGGCAGAGGGCAAAAAAATTAGGAGCAGCCCACCAACCTTGGTTAAACTTATCATTGAAACCCTAATCCATGATTTCCCATAATACTTTTTTTTATTTTTTTGTAGTACTGGGGATTGATCCCAGGGCCTTCTACCTCAGAGCTACAACCTCAGCCCTATTTTTTTATTCTTTTATTTTGAAACAGGGTCTCACTAAGTTGCGGAGGGCCTCACTAAGTAGCTGAGGCTGGCCGCGAATGCTTGTAATCCCAGTACTTGGGAGGCTGAGATAGGAGGATCACAGGTTGGCAGCCAGCCTCAGCAACTTCATGAGGCCCTCTGCAACTTAGTGAGACCCTGCTTCAAAATAAAAAATAAAATAGGGCTGAGGGTGTAGCTCAAAGGTAGAATGCCTCAGGGTTCAATCTCCAGCACCTAAAAAAAATTTTACTGCGGGGGAAAAAATTTTTGGTCACTTGAATTTATAAACTATTCTCTTGAGAGAAGGATCTTTTTGCTCACAAAATTTGTGATAATTAACTCAGTCACTGTGTCCTCACTACTCTTGTTATGATCAACATTGCCAAAATAAAAAAAATTCTGTGTATTTCTCTTTTTTTTGGTACTAGGGATTGAACCCAGGGGCAATCTACCTCTGAGCTACACCCCAGCCTTATTTTTTATCCTTTATTTTGAAACAGGGTCTCACTAAGTTGCGGAGGGCCTCACTAAGTAGCTGAGGCTGGCCGCAAACCCAGATCCTCTGGTCTCCACCTCCCAAGTACTGGGATTACAAGCGTGCGCCACCACGCCCGGCTCCCTATTTAATTTTTATTTTTGAAACAGGGTCTCGCTAGGTTGATGAGAGTCTCACTACTTGCTGAGGCTGGCCTCAAACCTGTGATCCTCCTGTCCCAGCCTCCCAAGTACTGGGATTACATGCATGCGCCACCATGCCTAGCTTCCTGTGTATTCTCTTAATAACTTAAAAAAGTATCTGGAAATCTCCTGCCAGAAATTACTTAAGCAAGGAAATAATTTGAATAGACTGACCACATTTGTTAAATAGATAGAAGGAAGTCCCTGTGTTAGAGTCCCAGAGAGATAAGTGCTTTAGATAAGAGACAAGAAAGGTCTCTTCTGGGGCAGTGACATTCCCTTTGACCCTGGATGGCTCTGCCAGATGTGGGGTCTCTGGTCAGGAAGACTGGGATCATTTGAACAATAGCCAGGAGGCTGCCGTAGCTGGCGTGAGTGATGCAGGCGGATAGCGGTAAGGTCTGCAGTGGGACTGGCGGGCACCGGCTAGTTACATCGAGCTCGTGGCTCTGGCTCCCACCAGCTCCTGGGGCTAGAACCGCCCCCACCCATGGTCAAATCGCCCCTCCTCCCATCTCCCTGCTCCACTACCACCTGCTCAAGGAGGCCTCTCCCCCAACTCCAGCAGCCTCTAGCACATCCCTGGTCTTCAGAGATCTTATCACCACCAAGGAATTACACTGCTGCTTTGATTACAATCGTGTACTGCTTAAAGACAGGGATGTGTTCTGGAAAGGACCTTGTTGGTGATTTTTGTCACTGCGTGAACATCATGGGGGATACCAACTTTTTTTTTTTTTTTTTTTTTTGCGGTACTGCGGATTGAACCCAGGGGCATTCTACCTCCGAGCTACACCCCAGACCCCATTTTTTTATTCTTTATTGTGAAACAGGGTCTCACTGAGTTGCGGAGGCCTCACTAAGTAGCTGAGGCTGGCCATGAACACGATCCTCCGGTCTCAGCCTCCCAAGTACTGGGATTACAAGCGTGTGCCACCACGTCCGGCTGGGGAATACCAACTTAGATGGTAGAGACCAGACACTGGGCATGGCTTCCTGATCCAATCCAGAGACTGATAAACAAGATAGATGAGGCTGCTGCTCACAACGTGACAGACGGCTCTATGGCAAACTTTAAAAAAAATAAATAAAGCCGGGCGTGGTGGCGCACGCTTGTAATCTCAGTACTTTGGGAGGCGGAGACCGGAGGATCCGGGTTCACAGCCAGCCTCAGCTCTCTCTGTCTCTCTCTCCCTTTCTCTCTCTCTCTCTACTTAGTGAGGCCCTCCGCAACTTCGTGAGACCCAGTTTCAAAATAAAAAGGATAAAAAATAGGGCCAGGGGTGTAGCGCGGAGGTAGAACGCCCCTGGGTTCAATCCCCGGTACCGCAAAAAAAAAAATAAGTAGGAGGAGTACACTCTAAAATAACAATAAAGCCCAGCTTGGTGGTGCACGCTTGTCATCCCATTATTTGGGAGGCTGAGACAGGAGGATTGCAGGTTTGCAGCCAACCTCAGCTACTTAGTGAGGCCCTCGGCAACTTAGTGAGGCCCTATCTCAAAATAAAAAATAAAATAGGGTTGCGGGTATAGCTCAAAGGTAGAATGCCCCTGGGTTCAATATCTAGCCCCCAAAATAAATAAATTAAATAACAATAATATGTATAGTAAATACATAAATAACAGTTTTATTATCATTATCGAGTATTATAGACTGTACATAGTTGCAGGCACTATACTTTTTTAACCTCAGCTGGGAGGTTTGCTTACACCAGCCTGGCCAGACACGCAAAGAACATGTCCTGCAACTTTCCCATCGCATCAAAATCACTAGGCAGCAGGAATTTTTCAGCTCCATTATAATCTGATGGGTGGTCCGTCCTGTACCAAAATGTTGCACGACCGGACTGCAGTTGACTGCTGCCACGGCCTCCAGATGAGCTCTGTCAGAGAGGACACCGCATCTGTGTGCATGACCAGTGTCCCTCCCAGGCTAGCGCGGTGCCTGGCACGCTGAGAATACTTATGTTGCCGGAGGAATGAACACTCTTTTTTTTTTTTTTTTGTAGTACCGGGAATTGAACCCAGGGGCGTTCTACCTCCACGCTACACCCCCGGCCCTATTTTTTATACTTTATTTTGAAACCGGGTCTCACTAAGTTGTGGAGGCCTCACTAAGTAAAGAGAGAGAGAGAGAGAGAGAGAGATAGGAGAGAGAGCGCTGAGGCTGGCCGCGAACCCGGATCCTCCGGTCTCCGCCTCCCAAAGTACTGGGATTACAAGCGTCCGCCACCACGCCCGGCCCCCCAGCTCTACTTTATTGTTTATTTTGAAACAGGGTCTCACTAAGTTGCTGAGAGTCTCGCTAAGTAGCTGAGGCTGGCCGCAGACCTGTGATCCTCCTGTCAGCCTCCAGAGTACTGGGATGACAAGCATGAGCCACCACGCCCAGCTTGGAATGAACACTCTTAAGGGAAGCAACAGGGAAAATTCCGCGAGGTACACAGCCCGTGTCTGCTGAGAGCCTACTGTGTATCAGGCACTAGGCCAAGTCACTGGGGATGGCAGCGGTGAAGCAGAGAGATGTTTTGTTTTGCTTTGTTTTGGGTACTGGGGATTGAATCCTGGGTCATTCTACCTCTGTGCTACACCCCCAGCCCTATATTTTATTTTTATATTTATTATTTTTTATTTATTTATTCTTTTTTTTTTTTGCAGAACTGGGATGGAACCCAGGGGCATTCTACCTCCAATCTACACCCCCAGCACTATTTTTTATTCTTTATTTTGAAACAGGGTCTCATAAGTTGTGGAGGGCCTAAGTAGCTGAGGCTGGCAGCAAGCCCACGATCCTCCTGTCTCAGCCTCCCAACTACTGGGATGACAAGCGTGCGCCACCACACCCGGCTAACACAATATTTTATAAGTAGTAAATTCTGCCAGTGGCGCAGGACTATAATCCCAGTGATTCCGAAGGCTGAGGCAGGAGGATCACAGGTTGGAGGCTAGCCTGGGCAATTTAGCAAGGCCCTGTCTCAAAATAAAAAAATAGAAAGAGCCCGGGTGTAGCTCACTGGTAGAGCACCCCTGGGTTCAATCCCCAGGACCGGAAAACAAAATGTAGTAAGTTCTAAGAAGAAAAATAAAGGGGTGCAGGGGCCTCCCTAAGATTTTGAATCACTACCTGTAGGGACCAGGGCAGCTGGCAGGTCGATGTAGAGGAAAGAGTAGGGTTGCAAGGTCAGCCAGGGGACCATGAGCTGCGGCAGGGGGTTAGAGCAGAGAGCAGCAAGAGATGAGGTCGGGCGAGCAGGTCCGGAGCGCAGTGTCCTCGGTGGGTGGACACTGCCGCACCCGAGGGACCTCGCCTGGGAACTTAGGAATGCTCATGCTCAGGCCGGCCCCGGACCTACTGAGTCAGAAGCGCTGGGGCCCCGCAGTCTAACACGCCCTGCAGGCGAATCAAGTTGAAGTCCCCGGAGCAGGGCGCCGCAGCGTCCCGACCCCAGGTCCTGGATCACTCTCAGCCATTGCATTCTCCAGCTCTTTATTCCCGGAGCTGGACAAGGGGACCCGCCCAGCGCTCTGCCTTGCGCGGCGCCACCGCCCCGCCGGGTTCCCCGGCCCCCTCTGCAGCAGGACGAGGTCTCCCCGCCAACTCCCCGGCGTCCGGGGACCAGCGCCACCGCACCGCAGCTCGGGGCCAGACGCCCCGGGGGCGGCAGGTGCAAAGGCGCCCGCCCGGAGCGCGGGAAGCCAGGGGCGCCGGGAGAGGACGGCGGGGCAGCGCAGCGCTCGCGGGGCGCATCCCTCCGGGTGCACGGACCCCGGGCCGGGGAGGTGCCCTGGGCCGGGGCCTGGGGATCGGGGACCGCTTCCCCGGGACGCGCGGCTGCAGAGCCAGGCTGCAGAGCCGGGCTGGGGCGGCCGGCCCGGCCAGCGCCCTCTAGGCAGCGGAAGTGGCGCTTGCTTTACATCCGTCCTCCCCGCCGCGCAGAGTTGGGAGCAGGCAGGCTCGGGCGGGGAGGGGGGGGGGCGGCTGGTGGAAAAAAATAAAATAAAAAGTCCCCTTTGCACCATGTAGAGCAGCGCCCCCCGCGCTGGCACCGCGGCCGGCCGGGACCCCCTGCACCCCAGCCTGCGGCCATGAACGCGAGCGGCGAGGGCGACAGCTTCCCGGGCTCCGTGCAAAGTAAGTGCTTTTCCGGGCGCAGCGCGCGCTCCGGGGCCCAGTGCGCGCTCCGGGGCCCGGGCCCAGGCACGTCCGCGACGCAGCCAGCAGGCCCGGGGCCCCGAAATCGGGGTGACGGCCGCGCGCCGCGGCGAGGGGAGCGGGCGGGCGCCGCGCAGGGGGCGCCCGAGTGGGCTTGGGGGGGCGCTCTCCAGCCCGGCGAGCCCCCCAGGGAGGCTGCGATGGGGGAGGACACGCCGCCCAGACCCTCGCCAACCCCCCGGGCATGCCCGCCCCGCCAGCCAGAGTTTGGAACCCGGGAAGGAGGGGGGAACATCTGGGGTGTAACCCGGGCAACCCTGATGGGAAAACTTGTGCCTCGGTAGCTCCAAGGTGGAGGCGCTCACGAGGTCTCGCCTGCTCCGTGCAAAGCCTCGTCCGCGTTCAAAGGTGGGGGGTCGGGATGGGAAACCGGGGCGGTGGTCGCGGTCGTGGAGTTGGGGCCGCCTTTTGATTTTCCCGGTGAGGACAGCAGCGTCGTTGGAGTCCCTGGTGGCGCCCGCTGCGTCGTTGCCCAAAGTGTGTGGTCCACGGTGCAGGGTCGGAGCGCGGAGCGGCCACCTGGGAGCTGGAGCGTGTATTTTTTAAAATTCTTTCTGGGCCCCACCCAGCAGGTCGGGTGAAGAGGGTGGGTCTGCGGTCCTCACCAGCAGCCTGGGCCGTTCTGGAGCACAAGAAGTTTGAGAAGCCTGCACGGGGGTTTGCAAACACCTGGCATATAATAAGTGCGCTACCTGTGAGCTGTGGCTGTGGATGATCTGGGAGCCACTGACTCCCAAACTTGACTGGTATTCCCCGCAGGTCTTACGAGAAGCACAGATTTTTCCTAACCCCTGCCCCCTTGCCCGCAGCCCTAGGTGGGGCTCAGTTATGCCCAGGTTTGAAGAGTATTAACCCCACCTGGCTTGGGAATGGGGCGAGGCCAGGCCTGCTGGCCTTTTGCAAGCACTATCATTCTTTCAACGACCCCTGGAACTAGAAACCGCTCTTCTCCCCATTTTGCAGATGAGAAAACCCAAGTTCAAGGGCTCTGTTGGTCAGCGACAGCGTCAGGATTCTAGGGAAGGTCTAGGTCATTCCTTGCGCGGTAGGAGTTGGTGTTAGAACGCCTTCATCCTGGGGATCATCCTGTCCATCATCAAGGAATCCTAGCAACGCAAGGCACTTCCTTTCTCCTTCCCCGGTTCCCATGAGTCCCATGGGGGTACCTCAGCACCGGGAGGCTACGCCCCAATAGAAGCAAGCCTTCCTTCCTTCTGTCCACTGACTTCAAAGGACTTCGGGGTCCAGGACTCTGCACCGTGACAAAATATCACCGTGACCCGCACAGTGTCTCTCCTTAGCAAGCCATCCAAATTGTATTTCCACATAGAACTTTGTTGTCTTCGACCTGGGGAAAATTAGACATCATGTAAATAATTATCTTATAAACTTTCAGAAAATTATAATGCATGGATGTTCATCGTACATGGACAAAGGTAGTCTTGTAGTTTTTAACTTGGGGGGAAAGTGGGAATAATATAAATACCTTATTGTTGGTCAGAATATGTGATGATAGATGCCATGGAGTAATATGTCACCATTAAATAATTATATCCATAAAGAGATTGTAATGGTATAGCACAATGCTTATGCAATATTATGTAGGGAAAAGATTAGTTTGGTTTTTTGGGTTTTTTTTTTTTTTGGCAGTACTGGGGATTGAACCCAGGGGCATTCTACCTCCAAGCTACACCCCCCGCCCTATTTTTATTCTTTATTTTGAAACAGGGTCTCACCAAGTCGCGGAAGGCCTCACTAAGTAGCTGAGGCTGGCCGCGAACCCAGATCCTCCGGTCTCAGCCTCCCAAGTACTGGGATTACAAGCGTGTATTATAAGTTTTATAATACATTATAATCTTATGCAATTTTTAAGTATAAAGAAAATAAATAGAATAAAATATACTCGTGAAGCCAGGCGTGGTGGTGGCATGCCTGTAATCCCAGTACTTCGGAGGCTGAGATGGGAGGATCGCAGGTTTAAGACCAGCCTCAACAACTTAGTGAGACTCTCAGCAACCTTGAAAGACCCTGTTTCAAAACAAAAAATAAAAAGGGCTGGGAGTGTAGCTCCAAGGTAGGACACCCCTGGGTTCAATCCCCAATACCACAAAAAAAGAAAAAAAAATATATATGTAATGTTAATGGGAGGTGTAGATGAAAAGATTGAGTGTTTTTTCTCTTTCATGTTTCTTCCAAATTTTCTTTTATATGCTATTTCCTATATTAATGCAAAGAAAATGTTTAAAATAAAAATTGAGGTTCTCATATTAGAGACATATTAATTAATTGTATTATCTTATTTAACAAACATTTATGTAATACTTTTGGGGGGCACTGGGGATTCAACCCAGGGGCATTCTACCTCTGAGCTACACCCCCAGCCCTATTTTATTTTTATTTTGAAACAGAGTCTCGCTAGGTTGATGAGAGTCTCACTACTTGCTGAGGCTGTCCTTGAACCTGAGATCCTCCTGTCTCAGCCTCCCAATGATGTAATACTTTCTAATGTAGTACCAGATACTTTGCTAAGTGCTTTGCAAGTATTAACACAGTATTAACTCTTGGTATCATCACTGTAGGAAAATTACAAACTGTACTGTATTATAAGTTTGGAATGAATTTTAAACTTTTTTTGTGTGTGTGTGGTACTGGGGATTTAACCCAGGGGCATTCTACCTCCAAGCTACATACCCTGCCCTATTTTATTTTTTTTTTATTTGGAAACAGGGTCTCACTAAGTTGCAGAGGGTCTCGCTAAGTTGCTAAGGCTGGCCATGAACCTGCGATCCTCTTGTCTCTCCTTCCAAGTACTGGGATGACAGGCATGCACCACCACATTCAACTTGGAATGAATTTTGACTACAAGTAACAGAAACCTGAACTGTACTTGCCTAACAAGAAGTCTGGAATTATTTGATTCTAGGGTCGAATTAGGGGATCAGTGAAGTGAGGGCCCCAGAATCAGTAAGGATCTTAGCATTTTCCTCATAGTTACAAGAGGGCTGCAGGAGCCCCAGCAGCATATCTGCATTGAAAGCCAAAAGGAGAGGGAGCAACGCCAACTCTTTCTGCTCCCTGCTTCACATGATGCTAACTTCCTCCCAGTTAAGCCGCCCAGCAGCGTGCTGGAGGCGTCACAAGGATTTAGAGGACCATGATTATTTACACTAGTGGTTCTCAAGGTAGTGGGTGTTTGGAAATGCGGAGGGATTCGTTTTCATAATGACCTTTTAGTTGGGGTAGGAGATGGCTGCTGGTCCTGCAAAACACCAGGCAGCCCTGCTCAAAAAAACTGTCTTGCAGCCGGGTGTGGGGGCGCAGGCCTGGAATCCCAGTACTTGGGAGGCTGAGACAGGAGGATCGCAGGTTCGAGGGCAGCCTCAGCTACTTAGTGAGGCCCTCTGTATCTTAGTGAGACCCTGTTTCCAAATAAAGAATGAAAAATAGGGCTGGGGGTGCAGCTCGGAGGTAGAACGGCCCTGGGTTCCATCCCCAGTAACAAAAACAAAAACAAAAACAAAAACAAACTTTCTTGCAAAAAGAAAAAATCCACTAGGGCCCTGGGCGTCGGTGCATCACAAGCCGTCACCTGGATGCGGTCCATTGCTGCCGGACAGAACCGGGACTGTGTTTGCAAACTACTGATAGGGAGTGGAGTGGATATTGGGCCGGAACTAGCCAGGACCTGCCACCGGCCTTCTTTTCCTATAATAAGTCATGTTTCCATTGTAATTTAAAGCAACTTGGTGCACCTATATTCCCAGTACTTGAGAGGCTGAGACAGGAGAATTGCAGATTGGAGGCCAGCCTCAATTTAGTGAGACCCTTTTTCAAAAATTAAAAAAATTTAAAAGACACTAAAGGGGCTGGAGGTGTAGCTTGGAGGAAGAATGCCCCTGAGTTCAGTCCCCAGTACCAAAAATAAAAATGAAAAAACAAACTGGAGCTGGGCGTGGTGGCGCACTCATGTAATCCCAGTACTTGGGCGGCTGAGACAGGAGGATCGCAGGTTCGCGGCCAGCCTCATCTACTTAGTGAGGCCCTCCGCAACTTAGTGAGACCCACCCTGTTTCAAATAAAGAATAAAAAATCGGGTAGGGGGTGTAGCTCGGAGGAAGAATGTGCCTGGGTTCCATCCCTAGCACACACACAAAAAAGCAAGCTGGGCATGGTGGCGCTCCTGGTACTTGGGAGGTTGAGACAGGAGGATCACAGGTTCAAGTTCAAAGCCAGCCTCAGCTACTTAGTGAGTCCCTCCACAACTTAGTGAGACCCTATTTCAAACTAAAACAATAAAATAGGGCTGGGGTGTGTACGTCAGAGGTAGAACATCCCTGGGTTCAATCCCTAGCACCATGAATAAATGAATGAATGAATGAATGAATGAATGAATATTAAAAAGCACTTTGGAACTAATCTGTGACTTTCCCTTTGTCCCGTGGAGTCCCGGGCAGCACAACAGTGTTGGTGGAGCTGACCCCCGACATCCACATCTGCGGCCTCTGCAAGCAGCAGTTCAACAACCTGGACACCTTCGTGGCTCACAAGCAGAGCGGCTGCCAGCTGACCAGCACGCCCGGGGCCGCCCCCAGCACCGTCCAGTTCGTATCGGAGGAGACGGTGCCCGCCACCCAGGCGCAGACCCCCACCAGAACCATCACGTCAGAGACCCAGACCATCACAGGTACTGCGGGGGGGTGCCGGGTCAGGGGTGGCCTGGCCGCGTCGCAGACACCTCCGTGGAAGTTGTTAAAGATGCCTTGCCGGGCGGCCCCTGGGGCTGCACATTCATTATCTTTAACGAGCTCCACTGGGAAGCCAGCGATCAGCCAGGTTCAGGAGCTGCTAGGTTAAAACAGTGTTAGCAGTTAGAAATGTTGTTGCACGTTCAGCAACACAGACACAAAACCGGCTTCTAAAACAAAACTATGTGTGAAAAAATATGCATGCAATAAATAAGTTGCAGTCAAAGCCAGGCATGGTGGCGCACGCTTGTCATCCCAGTACTTGGGAGGCTGAGACTGGAGGATCGCAGATTCACGGCCAGCCTCGGCAACTTAGTGAAGCCTCTGAAACCCTGTTTCAAAATAAAGAATAAAATATAGGGCTGGGGGTGTAGCTCGGAGGTAGAATGCCCCTGGGTTCAATCCCCAGTACCTAAAAAAAAAAAAAAAAAAAAAAGAAGAAGAAGAAAGCTTAGGAAAGGAGAAAAGGAGACTGCTATCATTCTCTGGGGATGTAAATTTGTATAATCTGGGCAATTTTGTGATATCTTTCAAATTTTAAACCTCTCAGTTTTATACTGTACCTAAACACATTTGCTCAATAAGTCTAATTCTAGTTATTGATACAAGAAAACCTCATAACCAGCCAGGCGCGGTTCAGCACAGGAGGATCACAGGTTCAAGACCAGCCTCAGCCATTTAGCGAGGCCCTCTCCAACTTAGTGAGACCCTGTTTCAAAAATAAAATAAAAAGCCAGGTTTATTGACACACACTTGTAATCCCAGAACTTGAGAGGCTGAGGCAGGAGGATTGCAGGTTTGAGGACAGCCTCAGCAAGTAGTGAGACTCTCATCAACCTAGTGAGACCCTATTTCAAAATAAAAATAAAATAGGGCTGGGGGTGTAGCTTGGAGGTTAAATGCCCGTGGGTTCAACCCCCAGTACCACAAAAAATAAATAAATATATAAAATAAAATAGGACTAAGGGTGGAGCTCAGAGGTAGAATACCTTTGGGTTCAATCCCCAGTACCACAAAAAGATAAATAAATAAAACTTCATAACAAATGCACAAGAGTATTCATTTACAGTATATACTATTGAGAGAGTGGAGCCTTTGTATGTTCGTGTCAAGAGAGAGTTAGACCTATCACCTGAACTTCATTATGATATGAGATTACAATGCACCAATAAAAGTATATTTTAAGCCGGGTGTGGTGGCACACGCCTGTAATCCCAGTACTTTGGAGGCTGAGACAGGAAGATCACAGATTCAGGATAGCCTTAGCAAGTAGTGAGACTCTCATCAACCCAGTGAGACCCTGTTTCAAAAAAATAAAATAAAATAGAGCTGGAGGTGTAGCTCGGAGGTAGAATGCCCCTGAGTTCAATGGTTCAATCCCTAGTGACACACACACACACACACACACACACACACACACAAGGTATATTTTAAAAAGAGAGAGGCCGGGCGTGGTGGTGCGTGTTTGTCATCCCAGTACTTGGGAGGCCGAGACAGGAGGATCACAGGTTCGTGGCCAGCCTCAGCTACTTAGTGAGGCCCTCCACAACTTAGTGAGACCCTTTTTCAAATAAAGAATAAAAAATAGGGCTGGGGGTGTAGCTTGGAGGTAGAATGCCCCTGGGTTCAATCCCCAGTTCTGCAAAAAAAATAATAAAATAATAATAATAATAATAATAAAATAAAAGAGAGAGTTAGATAAATGATATCAGAGATTTAGACAATGGACTATGATTTCGCCTTTGAAGGGAAAGTGAGATCTGAGTACAGTCGTAAAGGTTCTCAAGATAAGTGCAAGGAAGTACGTATGCACCGATATTAATATGGTTTTATATTCAAGGAAAGCTTCCAGAACAGGGACTAGAAAAGGTAATGTAAATGGGAGGCTGTGTAGGAGGCACTAGAGAGTGGTGGGGACTGAGGCAAAGTGGAGAAATCACACACAACTTCTCCATCAGTGTAGTAGCTCTTTGGAGCCATTCGGTTAAATATTTGGATTTTTCAGAGAAGCTAAAAAATGTGAAATTTCCCAATTTTTAAAACTTTGTTGGGGCCAGACATGGTGGTGCACGCTTGTAATCCCAGTACTTGGGAGGCTGAGACAGGAGGATGGCAGGTTCGAGGACAGCCTCAGCAAGTAGTGAGACTCTCATCAACCTAGCGAGGCCCTGTTTCAAAATAAAAATTTTAAAAAATAGGGAGGTAGAATGCCCCTGAGTTCAATCCTTAGTCCCACAAAAATAAAAAATAAAAATCTTTGTTGGCCAAACAAAATACATCAGTGGGCCTGACTGAGCCCAGGAGCTTCTTCTAGACTTTTCTCAGAGAATGTTTGTAAAATAAATTATCTGGAGCCAAGGAAGTAGGGGACCTTTTGGTGGACATTGAAAGTTTGAAGTTGGGCGTGGTGGCACACACTTGTAATCCCAGTACTTGGGAGGAGGCTGAGACCAGAGGATCTGGGTTCGCGGCCAGCTTCAGCTACTTAGTGAGGCCCTCCACAACTTAGTGAGGCCCTGTTTCAAAATAAAGAATAAAAAATAGGGCTGGGGTGTAGCTCGGAGGTAGAATGCCCCTGGGTTCCATTCCCAGTACCGAAAAAAAAAGTTTGGGGCAATAAGCAAAATTTTATGGGTTTTTTTTCCTTAATGCATCCAAAATAATGTTTCTACTGAGTTCTTAAAACATTGAAAGAGCCGGGTATAGTAACACATGTCTATAATCCCAGTACTTGGGAGGCTGAGACAGGAGGATCACAGGTTCATGACCAGTCTCTGCAACTTAGTGAGGCCCTCAACAACTTAGTGAGACCCTGTTTGGTTTCAAAATAAAAAATAAGATAGGGCCAGGGGTGTAGCTCAGAGGTAGAATGCCCCTGGGTTCAATCCCCAGTACCACACAAAAAAAGAAAATTTAAAAAAATAAACGGATCACCTCACTAACCTTAAAAGAACCTTGAGGTCTTCCTGCCTTCCCCAGAGTTTGTCTTAATTCTCACATTAAAGGAAGTGACCAAACATACGTGAAAACTAGACTTCTCCTTGCAGAGGGGCCTGGCACAACTTGGTTTTGTAGCTTGACAGCACGTGGGTTAGAGACACGGCCAGGGCCCCACCGCCAACTCAGGCCAGTCCTGCGACACATGCGTGGCACTCCCTAGAGACTTAGCGCGTGGTTGCTGGGCCTCAAAAACTCAGCAACAACCAGACATGGTGGGACATGCCTGTAAGCCCAGTACTTGGGAGGCTGAGACAGGAGGATCACGGGTTCGAGGCCAGCCTCAGCAACTTAGCAAGACCCTGTTTCAAAATAAAAAAAAAAGAAAATAAGGCCGGGCATGGTGGCACACGCTTGTAATCCCAGTACTTTGGGAGGCAGAGACCGAAGGATCCGGGTTCGTGGCCAGCCTCAGCTATCTCGCTCTCTCTCCCTCTCTCGCTCTCTCTCTCTTTCTCTCTCTCTCTACTTAGTGAGGCCCTCCGCAAGTTCGTGAGACCCGGTTTCAAAATAAAGTATAAAAAATAGGGCCGGGGGTGTAGCGCGGAGGTAGAATGCCCCTGGGTTCAATCCCCGGTACTGCAAAAAAAATAATAAAATAAAATAAATAAAATGGGGCTGGAGGTGTAGCTCAGAGGTGGAATGTCCTGGGGTTCAATTCCCAGTACCACCAAAAAAAAAAACAAAAACAAAAACCTCATTACCACACATACTGGGTTGCAAGGATGTAAAAACGATGCTCCGCCGCGTGAGGCCACAGGGCCCGCGCTTTACCTGTGGCCGCGGCATCTTCCTGGGGTCTGAGAGTTTGTGTATGCCGTTCCCTCTGCCCGAATGCCTTTCCCGGCTTTACCCACCTCAACTTCAAGACCCGTGATGTGGAGCTCAGGGGATCAGGCTCCTCCACGCGCGGCCGCCCTGATGCGCTCTCTTTGACTTTTCAACTGAGCCACAGTTCTTCCAGCCCCAGAGCCCTTGGCGGTGTGTTCTTTCTGCTTGGAACTTGACTTAATTCTATTTGCTTATTTATTCATTCATTCTTTCATTTTTGTAGTCCTGGGAATTGACCCCAGGGGCATTCTACCTCTGAGCTATACCCCCAGCCCGTTTTATTTTTCATTTTGAAACAGGGTCTCCTCAGGTTGCTGAGAGTCTCACTATGTTGCTGAGGCTGGCCTCAAACCTGCGATCTTCCTGTCTCAGCCTCCCAAGTACTGGGATTACAGACATGTGCCACCACGCCTGGCTTAATTCTTATGCACACATCAGAGCTCAGCTTAAAGGCATTTTCTCAAAGAGCCCTTCCTTGACACCAGGCACGCGCATACACACACACATGTACACACATGTACACACATGCACACACATGCACACACACACATGCTGTTCCCTCAGGCCAGGTCATTTCTCTATAATGAAGCAGAGTGAAGGTCTGTCCCCGTCCCTGGAGCACCGAGGTCAAGGCCACAGCCCCCCTTCACCAGCAGGCACCCAGGGCCGAAAGTAGCCTTTAGGAGCCAAGTGTGGTGGTGCACGCTTGTAATCCCAGTACTTGGGAGGCTGAGACAGGAGGATCCAGGTTCGAGGCCAGCATCAGCAACTTGTGAGGCCCTCCGCAACCTAGTGAGACCCTGTTTCAAAATAAAGAATAAAATAGGGCTGGGGATATAGCTCGAGGTAGAATGCCCCTGGGTTCAATCCCCGCTACCACACACACACACACACACACACACACACACACGCACACAAAATATATATATAGTGGCCTTTGGCATGGGCACTGAGTGTAGACAGCTGCTCAGTGTCACATCCATGGGGAAGCCGACCCCACCCCAAGCACCTGCTCCTTCTTTTGTCCCCCTCGTTCTTTGTTCAAAGATGCCCCCTCCTCTTAGCATTTCCGCTGTCCTGTGACGTGTGTGTGTGTGTCTGTGTGTGTATATGTGTGTGTCTGTGTGTGTGTGTGTGTGTGTGTGTTGCTGGGGATTGAACCCAGGGGCATTCCATCCTATTTTAGTTTTAATTTTGAAACAGGGTCTCACTAAGTTGCAGAGGGCCTCGCTACAGTTCCTAGGCTGGCCACAAACCTACGATCCTCCTGTCTCAGCCTCCCAAGCACTGGGATGACAGGCGTGCGCCACCACGCCCGGCTGACTATTTTTTTTATACCTTTATTGGTGCATTGTAGCCTCACATCATAATGTAGTTGAGAATGATAGGGGCAGGCATGCACACGGCATGTGGCGAGCTCTCCCTCGCTCCCTCCATACTCCCTCCCCTTCCCCATATGAGACTGGCATTGGTAATTTCATGTATGTACATAACGCTAATATAAGTGTTTCCTTCATTAATTCTCCCTCCCCCCCCCACCACCCTCCTAGACCCCCTCCATCGCTCCACTAGTGCTGTCCTGTGACTATTTCACAGATTGCCCTGCACAGGGACTGGGGCGGGACTTCTCCGTGCCCAGCTCCCAGAGGTGCCCCCTGCAGGGCTGAAGGGAGCTAGACCTTCAGAGCGTGGCCACTGGACCTACCACCAGCCTTCCGCCTGATGGCCCTGGGCTGGGCGAGTCATTTCCTGTTTTATTTAATCTTCCCAGCCAGGAGCGGTGGTGGTGGTGGCGCAGGCCTGTAATCCCAGTACTTGGGAGAATGAGACCGGAGGGTTACAGATTGGAGGCCATCCTCAGCAATGTAGTGAGACCCTCAGCAACTTAGTAAGACCCTGTTTCAAAATAAAAATAAAACAGGGCTGGGGGTATAGCTCAGAGGTAGAATGCCCCTGGGTTCAATCCTCAATACCCCCCCCCACACACACACACACACGGCACAGAGGTACATACCTATAATCCCAGTACTTGGAAAACAGAGACAGGGGGATTGTAGGTTCAAGGCCAGCCTCAGCAGTTTAATGAGACCTTCAGCAACTTATCAAGACCCTGTTTCAAAATAAAAATAAAGCTGGGCGTGGTGGCGCATGCTTGTAATCCCAGTATTTGGGAGGCTGAGACCAGAGGATCCAGGTTCGTGGCCAGCCTCAGCTACTTAGGGAGGCCCTCTGCAACTTAGTGAGACCCTGTATCAAAATAAAGAATAAAAATAGGGCTGGGGGTGTAGCTTGAAGGTAGAATGCCCCTGGGTTCAATCCCCAGTTCCGCAAGAAAGAAAATAAATAAATAAAATAAAATAGGGCTGGGGGGTGTAGCTCAGAAGTAGAACACCCCTGGGTGTAATCCCCAGGACAAAAAAAAAAAATTCCTAACTGCTAGAAGAGGGGATAAGACTCATCATGACTGAGTCATTGTGAGGGTTCTGGAATAATCCACCTGAAGGGCTGGGATGACGTGATTGGGTTCAATGGCGATCGCTCTTCCTGACACAGAGGCTCATGGACAAGCGGGTAGATGATGCCACCGCATCTGCGTCTGACTCGGCTGCTCCCGGGCTGTGTCTGTCTCTCTGCTAGCTCCACAAGCAGAATCCGGCTTTCTTTTCCCTTTCACACCGGTTTCTGGGCTCCTCTTCCCCCCAACTCGGGGCTTCAGTGTTCCATTAGCTGGCAGTTCCCAGACCTGCCTGTGGACCCGGATCCCCGGGGAGCCTATTAAAGATCCCAGTGCCTGGGCTCCACCTCCCCACTCAGAAGCGCTGACACGCAGGCATCTGTATTTTTAACAAGCTCCCAGGGGACCCAGGTCTCAGCCAGGTTGCAGAATCACTGCCCAAGGCCACAGGCCGACCCCTGCACAGCGGTTTCTACCCATGCCGCATCTGGATGTCTTTTCCAGATGTGTTTGTCCTCGATCCACCCAGACCCTTCCTCGCCCAGCGCGCCTCCACTTCCTCTCGGACTAATAATAGTTGAGGGCGAAGTAATATTTATTCCCTGCCTTCTAGCTTTGAAAGCTGCCTATCCTTGGGCATAGGATTTAAGCGCGTTCACTTAGGCTAAAGTAAAATTAGATGTGGATGCTGGTGGGAAAAAAAAATTAGCAACCCACATGAATTTTTCCAAGTTCATAGCTTAAAATGAGAATTTGGAATTAGGCCACTGAGAGTTTTTTTGTTGTTGTTGTTTTTACACTACTGGGGACTGAACCCAGGGGTATTCTACCTCCGGGCTACACCCTCAGCCCTGTTTCTTATTCTTTATTTGGAAACAGGGTCTCACTAAGTTGTGGAGGGCCTCATTAAGTAGCTGAGGCTGGCCGGGAACCCAGATCCTCCTGTCTCAGCCTCCCAAGTACTGGGATTACAAACATGCGCCACCACACACCCAGCTTTGTTTTTTTTTTTTTTTTTTTGCAGTGCTGGGGGTGGAGCCCAGGGCCTTGCACCTGCTAGGCAAGCCTCTACCACTGAGCTCCACCCCAGTCGCGGTCCCTGAGCTTGAATTTTGACTGCATAGATCCTTAAGGCCATGTGACAACGACAAACTACAAGAGCCCTTGGTGTGTCTTTTTTTCTTCTTTTTTTTTTTGTGGTACTGGGGAATGAACTCAAAGGCGCTCTACCTCCAAGTTACACCCCCAGCCCTTTTTTTTTATTTTTTTGTTTTGAAACAGGGTCTCGCTAGGTTGCTGAGAGTCTCTCTAAGTTGCTGAGGCTGGTCTCGAACCCGCAATCCTCCTGTTTCAGCCTCCCAGGATTACAGGCATGCACCACCATGCCTGATAGTGTGTCCTTTTAAAATGGGGACCAGAATAAATAGAGAGGCAACGGGGTTCGTTAGGTAGAGTCTGGGGTCCTGAGATGCCTCCTGGCTCGAAGCCCGGCTGTATCACTTGCTAGCTGCGCACCCTCAGGCAGGGACCACGCAGGGCGGCGTCTCAGTTTCCTCAGCTGTGAAATGGAAGCGATGCTAGCGCTCATGCCAGGCTGCAGGGCTCCGAGGCAGGAGACACTTAAAGCCGCTGGTGTTCGCTCTCTTTCTTACCAGTCAGGGGGCCGTGAAAGTTAGACGCAACAGGCAGAACATCAGCACACAGAGCTCGGCTCAGGTGAGCCCTTGGCCAATTGATCCCCTGACAGAGGAATGGTCTTTCCCGTTTCTTCGGGTTAATTCCTTCTCTTCCAGTCTAGGTTAAAAAGTCACTTCCAGCCGGGCGTGGTGTCGCACGCTTGTCATCCCAGTACTTGGGAGGCTGGGACAGGAGGATCGCAGGTTTGAGGCCAGCCTCAGCTACTTAGTGAGGCCCTCTGCAACTTAGTGAGACCCTGTTTCAAAATAAAGTATAAAAAAAATAGGGCCGGGGGTATAGCTCGGAGGTAAAACGCCCCTGGGTTCAATCCCCAGTACCGCAAAAAAAAAAAAAAGTCACTTCCAGCTGGGCGTGGTGGCGCACGCTTGTCATCCCAGTACTTGAGAAGCTAAGACAGGAGGATTGCAGGTTTGAGGCCAGTCTCAGGTACTTAGTGAGGCCCTCCGCAACTTAGTGAGACCCTGCTTCAAAATAAAGAATAAAAAATAGGGCCGGGGGTGTAGCTCGGAGGTAGAATGACCCTGGGTTCAATCCCCAGTACTGCAAAAAATAAATAAATAGATAGATAGATATAAAAAGTCACTTCCACCTAGAAGCCGGCCCTTCTTTCTTCTTCTCCCCACCCCTGAGGTTAGATTTCTTCTCACTCTTTCCCTGCTTAGCATTTATCATCACAGGTGCAATCAATTTGTTG
The DNA here is from genome assembly GCA_004027185.1 of Glis glis. NCBI lineage: Eukaryota > Metazoa > Chordata > Mammalia > Rodentia > Gliridae > Glis > Glis glis. The sequence continues at coordinate 9,104 of PVJS01019165.1, read as the reverse complement.
TTTGGTGAGCCGGGCATGGTGGCGCACGCTTGTCATCCCAGTACTTGGGAGGCTGAGACAGGAGGACCACTGGTTCACAGCCAGCCTCAGCTACTTAGTGAGGCCCTCCACAACTTAGTGAGACCCTGTTTCAAAATAAAGAATAAAAATATAGGGCTGGGGGTGGAGCTCGGAGGTAGAATGCCCCTGGGTTCAATCCCCAGTACTGCAAAAACAAAACAAAACAAAACAAAAAAAATTGTTGTTTGGCGACCAGTCGTCTTTAATTAGCCAGAGAAGTGAATTCTGGATTCAGATGCGTTCGGGGTGCAGCTGCAGGGAGGGGCAGGGCCAGCCAGCTGGGCAAGAGGAAGCAGCCGGGCAGGCCAGCTGGCAGCCGGCTGGAGGTCTGGGTGCGGCCCCGAGCCAGGCTCCCTCACAGCCCTGCGCTTCTCAAGCCAGACAGCAACGTCAGAGCAGGCCACATTGTGACCACGTTGGATCAGGACCAGAACAAGGCCACTCTGTAACCATGTCTGCGTCTAGAAAAAAACAGGGACAGCGTCCAAGCTCCCTCCACCACTGTTAATCTGAGTGACGGCTGCTTCGTTACCTACGAACGCTCTAGCCTCGCTCTAGTCTCCTCTCCCTCTCAATAATTTTTTTTATTTTTTTTTTGCAGTACGGGGTGCTCTACTTCTGAACTATACACCCCCATCTCGCTTTTATTTTTTATTTGGAAACAGGGTCTCGCTAGGTTGCTGAGAGTCTTGCTAAGTTGCTGAGGCTGGCCTTGAACCTGTGATCCTCCTATCTCAGCCTCCCAAGTACTAGGATTACAGGCGTGCACCACCATGCCCGGCTCCCTCTCAATAATATTTATGAACATACCAAGTCATAGAATTACCTTTCTTCCTGACAGCCTCCAATGTGGGCTTCTCCCCCCAACAGCATCTCACAGGAGCCCCAAATCTAGAGTAAGTTCTCTGTGGTCCCGTGGTGTGAGTTTTCCTCACTGCGCCGAATAATAAACCTACTCAGCCCTCGGTGTGTCCCTGGTGGTCTTTGGTAGGAAAACATCAACATAAAGAAGACCAGTACAAGGGAGGCTGAGACAGGAGGCTCACAAGTTTGAGGCCAGTCTCAGCAACTTAAGCGAGACCCTCAGCAATTTTGCGAGACCGTTTCAAAATTTAAAAAAAAGAGCCGGAGCCAGGCGTGGTGGCGCACGCTTGTAATCCCAGTACTTTGGGAGGCAGAGACCGGAGGATCCGGGTTCGCGGCCAGCCTCAGCGCTCTCTCTCTCCCTCTCTCTACCTAGTGAGGTCCTCCGCAACTTCGTGAGACCTGGTTTCAAAATAAAGTATAAAAAAATAGGGCCGGGGGTGTAGTGTGGAGGTAGAACGCCCCTGGGTTCAATCCCCGGTACCGCAAAAAAAAAAAAAAAAAGAGCCAGGCGTGGTGGCATATGCTTATAATTCCAGTGCTTGGGAGGCTGAGACAGGAGGATCACAGGTTCGAAACCGGCCTTGGCAACTTAGCAAGGCCCTCCGCAACTTAGTAAGATCCCATTTCCAAATAAGAAATAAAATCGGGCTGGAGTATAACTTGGAGGTAGAATGCCTCTGGGTTCAATCCCCAGTACCAAAAAATAAAAAGGCTGGGGTGTAACTTGGAGGTAGAAAAAATTTTGCTGGGGGGGGGATTTTGAAAGCCTTAAGACAGAATCTGAAGGTTCAGTTTGGTCTGTGAGCCCCAAATTAATGTTTTGATGCCCAGTTTACTGGACTGTAAATCTCCCTGCAAGCAGGGACCTAGTCACTCTTGCTTTCCTGTCCCCGAGGCACTCAATAAAACAGTGGTTGCATCAGGGCAGGAAGGGGCAGCTGTGGGGATTAAATGTGTGTTTGCAGCCGGGCGTGGTGGCCCATGCTTGTCATCCCAGTACTTGGGAGGCTGAGACAGGAGGATCTCAGGTTCTTGGCCAGCCTCAGCTACTTAGTGAGGCCGTCTGAAACTTAGTGAGACCCTGTTTCAAAATAAAGAATAAAATATAGGGCTGGGGGTGTAGCTCAGAGGTAGAATGCCCCTGGGTTCAATCCCTAGTACCACAAAAAAAAAAAAAATGTGTGTGTGCGAGTGTGGCCCAGGACACAGCATCTGCCCCTCGGTGAGATGAGATGAAGGAGAGGAGCTTCCACGTGCTGGAGCTGGGACCCCTGAGGTACTTGCCCTTGGGGAGGGGAGGAGGACTTAGTCATACAACATGCAAACCCAGCTGTCTGTGACAAGCACCTCCTTAAAGGTGCAAGCAATTAACAGTACTTTGGTACCAACCCGGAAAGCCAGGGAATACAGTTGTGGATGAGCCGGGTGTGGTGGCGCACACCTGTAATCCTAGTACTTGGGAGGCTGAGACAGGAGGACCACAGGTTCGAGGACAGCCTCAGCAACTTAGTGAGACCCTGTTTCAAAATAAGAATAAAAGCTGGGCGTGTTGGCACACACCTGTAATCCCAGTACTTGGGAGGCTGAGACAGAAGGATCCAGATTCCAAGTCAGCTTTGGCAACTTAGTGAGGCCCTCAGCAACTCAGGGAGACCCGGTTTCCAAATAGAAAATAAAATCGGGCTGGGGGTATAGCCCAGAGGTAGAAGACCCCTGGGTTCCAACCCCACTACCACAGAAAGAAAAAGAAGGAAGGAAGGAAGGAAGGAAGGAAGGAAGGAAGGAAGGAAGGAGGGAGGGAGGGAGGAGAAAAAGGGAAAAATAAGAAATAAAAAGGACTGGGGGTGTAGCTCAGAAATAGAATGCCCCTGGGTTCAATTCCCAGTACCAAAAAAATAAAAGTTGTGAGTGAGATCAAGTGTGTAACAGGCCCAGAAGACACACTGGCTTTGGGGGAAAGATGGAGGATAAGTAGCATTTCCTGGTGGTTCTGAAGTGGGAAGCTCAGGGCGGGGTCTGTGAACAGTGACCAGGGACACACAGAGTGGGGTCAGGGACAGATGACACAAGGTGTGGGTGAGGCAGGAGCCAGGCTTTCGCTCTGCTCTTTATTCTGAATGTTGTGGAGCACGTGACTAAATTTAGTAAGACGAACTCTGCCTCGGTTTCCAGAAAGATCTGGCAACAGTAGTACTAGCTTGTTCCTATGCAGAACGTTTTACACACCAACAACAAGAGCCGGCTCTCACACAGAGCGTTGTGCCATGTGCTTTTCTAAGTACTTCATGTGAAGAGTTCACGCCCATAAATTAGGTACTAGGAATTGTTAATCCCCGTGTTACTAATGATGAAACTGGAGGCACAGGGGTGAACTTGTTCAAGCTGGGTGCGGTGGCGCTTGCCTGTAATCCCAGCTACTCGGGAGGCTGAGGCAGGAGGATTTCAAGTTCCCAGCCAGCCTGAACTTAATGAGAACTTGTCTCAAAATAAAGTTTAAAAAGAGCTGGGGATGTGAGCCCCTCCGCAACTTAGTGAGACCCTGTTTCCAAATAAAGAATAAAAAATAGGGCTGGAGATGTAGCTTGGAGGTAGAATGCCCCTGGGTTCCATCCCCAGTACTGCCAAAAAAAGGGGGCGCTGGGGATAAACCAGGCATGGTGACACACGCCTATAATCCCAGTACTTGGGAGGTTGAGCCAGGAGGATCACAGGTTCGAGGACAGCCTCAACAAGTAATGAGATGCTCATCAACCTAGCAACATCCTGTATCAAAATAAAAATAAAATAGGATTGGGAGTGTACCTCAGAGGAAGAATGCCCCTGGGTTCCATCCCCAGCACCACAAAAAAAAATAGGACTGGGGGTGTCGCTCAGGTAAAGCACCTGCCTAGCACACATGAGGCCCTGGGTGTCATCCCCAGTACTGTAAGATAGAGAGATAAATGGGCGGATGGATAGATAGATAAAATACCTTGTCCAAGATGACAGGGACAGAAAGTGGTAGGACTGTGGCTGTGCCCCAGGCTGTCTGGTTGCAGCAACTACGCTCTTAGCCACTGTCCCCGTGGCCCCTGAGAGAAGGGCTCCCTGCGGTGTTGCGTGGACTTGTTTCTGGGTAACAGCCACTTGAGATGTCGGTGAAAACGCAGGTTCCCAGGTCCCTCCTCCTGGGGTAATACCTCAGTGTGTTGAGCAGAGTCCTGGGGTGCTGAACCAGCTGAGTGCTTGGCTTAGTTCAGTATGCTTTCTGTTGGTGTGTGTGTGTGTGTGTGTGTGTGTGTGTGTGTGTGTGTGTGACTAGGGATTGAACCCAGGGGCATTCTTCATTTGAGCTACACCCCCCAGCCCTTTTTATTTTAGTTTAGTTTTGAAACAGGGTCTTGCTAGGTTGCTGAGTCTTGCTAAGTTGCTGAGGCTGGCCTCAAATCTGCTATCCTCCTGTCTCAGCCTCCCAGGTACTGGGATTACAGGTGTGCACCACCACGCTTGGCTAGTTCTGTTGCTCTTAACACCAGACTGAAAGCAGGTGAATGGTAAAGACGCTCTCTCTCATAGTCAAAGAGAACAGGTGAGATAGAGCCGAGGTTAGTTCCCAGGCTCCAAGGTGGCGGATTTGTGGCGGGTTCTCTGCCTCTTCTTTCGTCCTTAGCGATGGCTTTCTCTGTGGCTCTGCCCCTCCTGGTCACAGCCGGCTGCTCCTGCTTTAGGCAACACATCTTGTCTCGGCCATAGACAGGGAAATAGGCAGTTATCATTATCAGGGAGGAAGTGCTCTCTAAGAAGCTCCAAAAACTCCACATCCCATCAGCCAACACAGGAACACATGCAGATGCCCAGCCACACTGCAGTGGAGGTCGCAGAGCAGCAAGGGACAAGGAAGAGGGGGTCCCAGGCCCAGTACCCCTCAGTGGAGCCTCATCCTACCACGGCCCCATTAAAAGGACCAGAGGAGGGGTTCTGAACACCAGCATGGAAGAGAATCGCCCAGAAAACCTGTTGAAGATACAGCCGTAGCCAGGCATAGTGCCACACGCCTGTCATCCCAGTACTTGGGAGGCTGAGACAGGAGGATCGCAGGTTCGAGGCCAGCCTTAGCAATTTAGCGAGACTCTCAGCAACTTGGCAAGACCCTTGTTTCAAAATAAAAAATACAATTGGGCTGGGGGTGTAGCTCAGAGGTAGAGGGAGAGGTTGGACCAGAAGCTGTAGTGCATTGGGGCTTCCTAGACCCTCACACTTCAAGGGGGTCAGAGCACCCCACCACCCCCGGGGCGCACCGCAGGAGGCAGGATCTCGTCCCGGTGCACAACCACTGAGTCTGTTAGTGAGATCCCGAGATGGCGTGCGCGCACACGACTATAGACGAGCGCGCGGTCGCCGTGAATGTCCCCAAAGTTTGCGCTTTCCTTTTTCAAAAAGAAATTCCGCCGGAAAGCCCAGCGCTTTAGTCCCAGTTCATCATTCCAGGACAGCGAATCTGATTGGCTCCGTTGTTGTCACGTGTCTTCCACTGAACCAATCAGTGGTGGAGGGGGCGTGGTCAGGAAGGCCTAGGGCAGCAGAGGCCGACCCACAGATTGGGGCTGTGCAGATGCAGGCTCTGTGGTGTAAAAGCAGTTTGGGAACAACTTAAGATGGTGGATTTCCTCTCGGAAAGGGAATTCTGAGTTTGCACTTTACAGGTGAGTCCTAAGCAAGAAGTGCATGGGAGGAAACAGCGGAAGGAAGATCAAGAGATTGGAATGGGGACAATGAAGTATCCTTAATCTGTAAAGAGCATTTACAAATCAATGAGAAAAAAAGTAAAAGAAATAGAAATAAGATCATAGCATTACAAGCAGTTCACCAGAGAAGGCTTGTGAATGAATAATAGATACCGAAAAGGGTTAATCCATACTGATTATCAAAGAGACGCAAATTGAATGAAATGCCCCCACTTCCTCCTGTGAAATGATGTCCTTGTTAGCCAAGGACAAATATCTTGTAATTATGTGTCACGAAGCAGTAAACACCCAGACCATTTTGACCCAATTCTTCAACTTAAAGGACTGTAGACAAAGAAACTAGGGATCCAGGCGCACACCTGCCATCCCAGTACTTGGGAGGCTGAGACAGGAGGATCACACGTTCGAGGACAGCCTCAGCAAGTAGTAAGACTCTCATCAACCAAGCAGGACCCTGTTTCAAAATAAAAATAAAAAATAGAGCTGGGGGTGTAGCTCGGAAGTAGAATGCCCTTGGGTTCAATCCCTAGTAACACAAACAAACAAACTAGGGATAAGTTAAAAATCCTGGAGTGTTATTTTTATTCTTGTTTTTATATTATATTTATTTATTTATTTACTTACTTATTGGTACTAGAGGTTGAACCCAAGGGCATTCTACTTCCAAGCTACACCCCCCAGTCTTATTTTATTTTTGATTTTGAATCATGGTCTCACTAAATTGCTGAGATACCTCACTAAGTTGCAGAGGCTGGCCTCAACCCTTCGAGCCTCCTGCCTCAGCCTCCCAAGTACTGGGATTACAGGCATGTGCCACCATGCCTGACTGAGAAGTGTTATTTATAAAAGTAAATACCTGGGCCGGGCATGGTGGCACACGCTTGTAATCCCAGTACTTTGGGAAGCGGAGACCGGAGGATCTGGGTTTGCGGCCAGCCTCAGCTCTGTCTCTCTCTCTCTCTCTCCCTGTCTCTCTCTCTCTCTCTCCACTTAGTGAGGCCCTCCGCAACTTTGTGAGACCCGGTTTCAAAATAAAGTATAAAAAATAGGGCCGGGGGTGTAGCGCAGAGGTAGAACGCCCCTGGGTTCAATCCCCAGTACCGCAAAAAAAAAATTTTTTTTTTTAAATAAATAAATAAATAAAAGTAAATACCTGAACACTCTCCAGGAAAGGAGAATGGTTCATGAATCTATATGACAACCATAATGATGGAATAGTATGCAGCTGTTAGGAATTGTGTGTTGCCTAAATGATAACACGGCAAAGTGTGTCACCGCTGCAAATTGTATAATTATTTCACCAAAAAGAAAAGGTGCATAGAAAGCGGTTTAAGCCGTCACTCAAGTGTTAGGCTGGTAAAACCGATATGCAAAGAATATGTGAGCCATTGAGTCGATCATTAACCCCACAGATGCCCCTCGAGGGCCTGCCTTCCCCGCTCTGGGTTAGATGCCCCTAGACAGTGGAGGACAAGGGTCTGACCTCCTGCAGCTCATCCAACCCAAGGCAGGAGAGGTGAAGTGAGTGGTAATTCCTAAGAACCCCACTGGAGCGGCGACACATGACAGACTCGACACTTAGGTTCTGGCTGGAGCCATTTATTGCATTGCAACCGACCCTAACTCTGGGCCTTTGGGGGTTCTCACCCTTCCTTCCAGCAGTCCATCCGCGAGTCCACTTCCAGCCGCAGGGTGTCCCCAGGTTTCTTCGTGGAGTGGGGGCGGGGTGTCCAGGCTTAGGTCTGTCTGCCTCTGTCATCCTGGGACCAGGAACGAGGAATTGCCCGACAGCTACCAGCAGAGCTGGCCGTCAGCGTTCAGCCTCGTCTGGTTAGGACAGACGGAGGGCCCGGTCGCGATTGGGGTCCTCAGGCTCGTACACCATGGGGGTGCAGAGTCCTGTTCACACCACAGGAGGCCAGGCGGACCGACAGGGGCCCCCCTCAGTTGGAGAGTGCCTCGTAGTCCGAGCTTCAGCTGGAGTTCTTTACTCTTCTTGAGCCTGGGTTCTTCTGCGACCCTCTGATTAGGCGCGCTCAGCCCATTCCACCCCCTTCTGGTTATCTTGTTGCGACGTCTTCTTGCTGTCGGTCGGGTGAGGTATCCCTTGGGCCCTTCTCACTATCTAAGTCACACATTTCCAAGTCACATCAAACCAGGGTAATGAGCATCGCCAGTTTCTATGTAGGCATAGTCATTCGTATGTGCATTTCATACAATAAGCAATAATAGCAATCAATATTCAATCAGTATTCGTAATAAGAGGACAGTCATTAAGTAGTTTCTCAAATCATTATTACAGCAAAAACAAGCGATTTGGAGAAAAAGTACAGTCAGTACAAGGGTGCGGTGATACATGCCTGGAATCCCAGTACTTGGGAGGCTGAGACAGGAGGAGTGCAGATTCAAGGCCAGCCTCAGTAACTTAGCAAGACCCTCAGCAACTTAGGAGACCCTGTTAAAAAGTAAAATAGGGCTGGGGGGTGTAGCTTGGAGGTATAATGCCACTGGGTTCAATCCCCAGTATAAGAAAGAAAGAAAGCCGGGAGTGGTGGCGCACACTTGTAATCCCAGTACTTGGGAGGCTGAGACAGGAGGATCACAGGTTCACAGCCAGCCTCAGCTACTTAGTGAGGCCCTCTGCAACTTAGTGAGACCCTGTTTCAAAATAAAAAATAAAATAGGTCTGGGGGCGTAGCCCCAAGGTAGAAGACCCCTGAGTTCCATCCTCAGTACCACAAAAAAATAAATAAATAAATAAATAAATAAATAAATAAATAAATAACAAGAAAATAAAAAAGAAAAAGGAGAGAGGGAGGAAGTGGGGAGAGACAAAACAGTATATAATGACATATAAGGATATATATGTATTGCCATGTTATGACAGCATTGAGCAATTTGGTTTTTTTCTGGTCCTGGGGATTGAACCCAGGGGCATTCTACCTCCGAGCTACACCCCCAGCCCTATTTTATTCTTTTATTTTAAAACAGGGTCTCACTAAGTTTCGGAGGGCCTCACTAAGTAGCTGAGGCTGGCCGCGAACCTGCGATCCTCCCGTCTCAGCCTGCCTAGTACTTACAAGCGTTTGCTGCCATGCCCGGCTAGTGTTGGGCAGTTTATATTTTCTTCTCTCCACTTTTCTGTACTTCCCAGGTTTGCTACAATTCATGTTCACTTCTGTTTTGCCAAAAGAATAAAACTTATCATTGAAAAAAGGAAAGGTAGCCGGGCGTGGTGGTGCACACTTGTCATCCCAGTACTTGGGAGGCTGAGACAGGAGGATCCAGGTTGTCAGCCAGCCTCAGTTACTTAGTGAGGCCCTCTGCAACTTAGTGAGACCTTGTTTCAAAATAAAGAATTTTAAAAAATAGGGCTGGGGGTGGAGCTCGGAGGTAGAATGCCCCTGGGTTCAATCCCCAGTGCCGCCAAAAAAAAAAAAAAAAAAAAAAAAA